>JABUQX010012806.1:92500-110000 GCA_015478945.1 Trachelipus rathkii | reverse complement strand
ACACTATTCCTTCAAAGTTTTCGATCTATTCTCTTTCAAAAAGGTTAAGAAATATCTTAAATTTTGCCACCTAATCTAAAATCGGTAGAACGGCTTTTGTACGATATAGACGAATGATCTCTCTCATTGCTGACTCCTCCGTTCTTCGTCATTTCAGTGAATCTTTAATGTGTTGCTCGACCTACTGACTGGCACAAAGCTTTGCATTTTAAACTTCCCTTTTTAAATATTTATCCTTACTTCTAATATCATTTCCGGTCATTCTAAATTACCAACGTTCATTCCTAAAATTTATTAATGGTCTTCAAAGTTATATTCTACTGTTACTTTTCTGCTGTTTTTCCTTAATGGCCTATATGTCGCTTCATCATTAATCCGCTATACTTTGCTAATGAACAGCCTACACAGCCTCAAATAACTGACTCTAGTGGGATGGCTTTGATGTCACAGACCGTTGGTCTTAACAATGTTTCTGATTGGGGTAGAAAAAAACATAGTTCTTTATAATTCCACTTGAATTACTATTTCTTCATCTATCTACTGGACTTAATTTTCCACACAATTACAGTATCTTTCATGGAAACACATTTTTCTGAAATATTATTATTTTCACGAAACAAGATTTGCTTTGTCAACTAGCAGTCGATTTTCTTTAAATAATAACTTCAATTATCAAAATCTATTCACGCAAATTAAAACAAATCTTTATAATAGACAACGAATGGGTTTATGAATCACATTATATGATGCGTGAGCAGTGATGTCAAATTATATGATGGGTATGAATAAATATTAATTATATATAGGTTATGAAAATCAGTGATGTCTTAATTAGGCCGAACTATGCGAGAGAGTGTGCGTAAACAAGCTAAATGAGTATACTCAGGGATTAAGTTATAGGGCTATAATTATTAAGTAGTAGCTACCCGTGGATTAATATTAGCCCGCGGATATAGTAAATACTACCGGGACTTAATTATATACCTGAGCTGGGTGAGTAAAAATATATCAGTATTGTATAAAATATATATATACAACTTATTATATATTAAATAATTATTTTAAATTATTATATCTACTACTAGGGTATATGATATATACGGCTCACTAGGTATAGCTAATATATTATATATCCACGGTAGGGGGTAGTAGTAGTAGTATATAAGTAGTATTATATAATATAATATAAAATATAATTTTAAATAGATAGATAGTAGCCGCTGAGTCAGATATAATAAAATAGTATAGGGTACTCAGGTAATATTATATTATTTATAACCCGTAGTAGTAAGGATATATCTCATCACTACTAGTAGTACGCGGGTAGTGACTCTATAAATAGTAATTTTTTTCAATATTATTTGGAATATTTTCCCAACACGAGTGTTAAGAAACCTTACGATAGGGAAGTTTAATTTATCGCGGTTATCCGGCGTCGGGGCGGGGGTCGACCTGGAACGGCAGAAATAATATAAAAACAATAATATCCGTCCGGAATACCAGGAAATAGTCAAAAGAACTATAAGAGCCAGGCGGATAGGCCGCACGCATACGGAAGTAGTTGCCGGAATATGCCAGGCCCATCCCTAAATTTATATATTATATTTAGTCTTATTTATTTGAGTTTTGATATCATAATATTTATATTATTTATCGGGTGATGATAGGTATAATATTTATACTTAAATACTAGCTATATAATAGTATTAATTTATTTTATTATTTTATTATAATATTTATATCCACGTTTTGTAATATTACGAGAGTGTTTTTAATAATCAAATTTTAAAAAGACAGCTCAATCCCTTATGTGTATACTTAAAGGTTGAATTGGAAAGTTGTTCTCTTTTTCCTTTGTCAATCATCAAAATTGTTATTATCTATGATTGCCAAAAATAGGCAACAATATAAGCTAATTTTATAGACCTTATAAATTTCTTTTATCCAAACACACCAATCCTCCCCGCTCATTTAATACTAGAGCACGGACATTCACCTTATTTTAATTTGTAGATAGTTTAAAAATAGAAGTTATTACAATTCCGATATGTCCATTCTTACACACTTTTTGCTTCAGAAATTTACATAATTTTTGAATATGTTATTAATGCACTATTTCAATCCTTTATATAAGCATAAAGTAACTCAAGAAAAAATAAATAACATTTTTATTCGTAACATTTATGAAAATTTGTAAAAGGATCAAAATCGTTTATAATTTAACTTAGTGCATAAGCAAACCATGAGGTCTCAGCTGTACGAGTATTAGGACGCCTCTCTACTGATAAATTAATAGCTAGTAGTTATGAAATAATCATATAATATATATATTATTAGCTACATTTATATATATAATACACTCTATAAATATTTAGTGAGAATATAATATATATATATAAAATATATATATATATATATATAATATATATAATATAATAATATATTATATACATAAATATATATATTATATTATATATGCTCACTCAGTTAGAACTATATGATTATATATATTTTTATATATTATCTTTATATATTAATATAATAATATTAAATCAGCATATTATATATAATTATATATATATAATATATTTTATATATGATTATTATTAATATATACTATGATAACTATATGGTAATAATATCTATATATAAATATGATATATTAGTTCGATATAGTTATGACTTAAATTTAAAAAAAAAAAATTACACTAACAAAAAGTATTGTCCTAGAACCTAGGTAAATAGTTTGCTTCATTTAAAAAAAAAAATAAAGGAAAAAAATCGTATTGAGCCAATCAAGTTAAATGAAACATTTGACCAAACAATGAAAAGTTCGAATCAAGGATACCGATACTGGACTTGTGACAACTATAAAAATATGAACATTTAATTAAAAGAATAATACTTCAATAGATCAACAGTGAAAAAAAACTTACTAGCTTCATCGAACCAAAGTCTTACAGTCACTTTAACCTGAAGCATAATCGTGGTCTTTAAAATGAAATAATATAATAATAATAATTAATAATAATAATAATAATAATAATAATAATAATAATAATAATAAAAATAATAATAATATAATAATAATAAAAATAAATAATTATACTTTATGATAAAAATAATATATTACGCGCACTAGACATTAATAATATATATAGTCGTAATTAATAAAATAGACTATATATAAATAAAATCAACAAATATAAATAATAAGAAATGAATGAATATATAATAATAACAATAGAGATTAGTGTAATGAAGTCACTCAATATTCATCACTCTCTATATTAATCAATAAATATATGACATAAATATATTATTTGAATTATAGAGTGGGAGAGTGGAGGGGATGAGTGAAATAATTTAACCAATAATAATTAAATAATAGTATAAAGATGAGAAAAACATTCACTGAGTTAGTGTTGCATTACTATAAAACAAGATTTTATAATCAATATCGATAATAATAATGAATAAAATAATATAATAATAATGAACAATAACTCAATATTTTAATATAATAATAACGATAATGTATTATATATATAATAATTGATAATAATAATTGGATAAATAATAATGAATAATAATAGCAATATAATTTTAATTAGAATAAAATAATTATATTAATAATGATTATAATAATGAATAATTTAATAATAATAATAAATAATAAAAAATAATAATAATGAATAATAATTTATGTTTTATTATTATTATTATTGATTATTATTAATTATTATTATTATATTATTATTATTATTATTTATTAATTTATCTATTGTTATGTTTGATTTATATGTATTGTTATGTATTGTATTGTTATTGTTATTGGTTATTGTATATTGTTATTATATTATTATTTTATCCATTATTATTATTATTCGAACTTTTTCTTATATGCTTAAGAAATACTTAGTTATAAATAAATATTATTATTCAATTATTATTATATTAACTTTCATTGAGTAGTGAGTTGAGTAGTCACGTAGTAACGAGATAGTGAGTAGTAGTAGTAGTGTAGTAGTAATCCTTAGTTAGTTAGTAGATAAGTTGTAAGTAGCTAGCTGAGCGCAGTAAGTAGTAGTAGACTCTTTATTTCGTTATTATTATAATATTATATATTTAATGTATTTTATTATTGTAGTAGTTTAGTAGTAGTAGTAGCTTTAGTAGTAGTAGTCTAGTCAGTAGTAGTATGTAAAAATACTAAATAATCTTTTTCTCTTTATTAAAAAACAATTAAAGAATATACAACATTATATATGTCAAATACACATATATATTATTCTCTGTATTTCTAGAACACCTCGGAATATAAAAAATATTAAAGTGTAATGCTTCGTAGCATTTAGCTTCATGTTATTTCATAAAAAAGGTGACACTCAAATTATAAATAGGACCATCACGGAGCAGAGAGAAATGTAGACGCTACTTGTGCATCTATGTATTAAATGGAATGATGCAATCGAGAATAGATGGTAGCATGCGAACACATAGAATAATTGGTAGTTAGTATAACATCCAAAATGCTCTGCGTTTCTCTCTCTCTCTCTCTCTCGTCTCTCTCTCTTCTCTTCTCTCTCTCTGCTCTCTTCTCTCTCTCTCTCTCTTCTCTGACTCAATCTGTAGACGATCTAATAAATCAAACCCAAATATTATAACTTCACACTGGGTTAATATAGACTAATACTGCTAATAATAATATTAATATAATATGTTACAAGCAGACCGTCCTATATAGCTTTATTATACAATATATAAAATTACAAAGTTAATAAATAATAATCTCGTCAATTATCTCTTCAGAGTATGTGTAAATAAGTATCTTATCTTTATTTAAATGGAATCATTTGGGGTATAACACGTAACTTTAGTTACATTTGTGGAAATAAATACTATAATAAACGTCCTCCTATATATAGCAATAAACACTAATATATAAAAGAAAACTTGCTAGTACTACCACGAAGTGAGCAAAAAAGAATTTTTTTTTATTTTAGATTATCATCACCTCACGCCCTAGACTGACTCATAATAACTCACTATATAACTGATCATGCCGGATATCTCGTGATTATCGGCACATATCGAGCGCTAATATTATTACTATCCTGGAGTAATCACAGTGCACTGGACATTCCGGTTAATTCGCAGCCGCGATACACGGTGATATATGATGCGCGGCTATACGCGAGGGCTTCTAATTTCACAACTACCAGGAACTCCTCCCACGTTGGATAGAGCCCCTATTCACGGCAGGGTGTAGTATTACACACAAAAGTTCGAACCTACTTAATAAGTAATATTAGATAAATATTATATCAAATTTATATATATATATATACCCTACCTATTATATATATAATATTTCACTATATATACTTAATTACTCACTACTCCTAACCTATATACCTACCCCTTCAACTATAGTAATAATATTTATATATATATCATATCATATATATTATATCGATATAGTAAAGTACCATAATATTTGATTAATCATTAAAGAGGGACCCTTTCCGGGGAGAAACTTGAAGCGATAAAGCAGGATACGGACGTAAGAAGATGATCGGAATTACTCATGGGCTAGAAGAGATGTAGATAGAGTGTTGCACCAAGTGTTCAAAGTTGTGAATATAAAAATGGAATGCTAGTTCGCCAGTTGAATCATAATAGTTAACAGAAAAGAAATTGGCGTTGGTGAATGAACAATGAAATCACTCAAAATAAAAATTTCAGAAAAGGAAAAGACGAGAGAATATGCCCAACTTTGGAGTTAATGACTTTAAGCAGTTGACAAGTTTAGGATAGTTAGCAAAGTTATGAGAAGCAGCACAGATGAATTTAATTCTATAAAAGCAAGAAAACGTAAGGAAGAAAAAAAAAATTCAGAAAACTTGTAAATTAAATTTTTCCTCTTAAAGCTTGAATCTCACGAGCAATACCCTATTTTTAACATTTGATGTTCACAGGAGGAAAAAGTATTTGAAATTGTTAGATATATCTTCAATATTAAGCTCCACACGATGTTCATAGATCTTAATAGATTTATACCTGTATTGGCATACTCTCTCATAGTATAAGGTCGATGCTGCTATGGGCGACATTGTTGATAACTTTAATTTTTATTATACCTAAAGGAACTCGAAGTTGCTATACTGGGGATTGGGAAACAAGAAATCCTTCGGACAGTCACTTCACGACCGCCCGAAGCAACTCCAACCTAGCAGAGAGTTTATATTCCAATCTTTAAACATTCAATTTTACTATAATGCTTTCTACAATGTGTTTCATTTTGAACAGTGACAATATGGTAGCGTCGTGTTTCGAAGTTCGAAGCCTGAACGTAGTACGGGAGGAGCTAAGCAACGTGACTTATTATTATTATTATTATTATTATTATTATTATTATTATTATTATTATTATTATTATTATTATTATTATTATTATTATTATTATTATTATTATTATTATTATTATTATTTATTATTATTATTATTATTATTATTATTATTATTATTATTATTATATTATAATTTATTATATAGATAAACTTATACTATTATTATTAGTATTATTATATATTATTATTCTTCATCTATTATATTATTATTATTATTAATTATTATTATTATATTATATGATTATTATTATTATTATTATTATTATTATTATATTATTATTATTATTATTATTATTATTATTATTATTATTATTATTATTATTATTATTATTATTATTATTATTATTATTATTATTATTATTATTATGAATATTAATTATTATTGAAAAAGTTTATTATAATTATTATTATATTATATTAATATTATTATTATCTCATATTATTATATTATTATTATATTATTATTATATATTATATTATTATTATTATTATTATTATTATTGATATTTATTATTATATTAATTAGTTATTATCATCATTATTTACTTTATATTATTATTTTTCATTATTATTATTTATCAATATTAGTATTATTATTATCTATATTATTTAATATTATTATTATTATATTCATTCATTATTATATTATTATTATACATATTCATTCATTATTCATTATTCATTATTATTATTATTATCTATTATATTATTACTTTTATTCATTATTTATTATATTATTATTATTATTATTATTATTATTATATAATTATTATCGAGATTACGTATCGCCTTTAATAATACTAATGTTGGACTACTGATAATTGTATATTTATTATTATTCATTATATTATTATTATTATTATATGATATTATTATTATTATTATTTATTTATTATTATCTATTATTATTATTATATCCTAACCCGTTATTATGATTATTATATTATTATTCATTATTATTAATCTCATATTATTGATTTTAATTAGTTGATTATCCTAAGAATTATTACCATTGCTTACTACTTTTATAAAATAATAATAATAATAATTAATAATAATAATAATAATACATAATAATAATAATAATAATAAAATCAATAATAATAATAATAAAATAATTAATAATCAATAATAATAATATAATTAATAATCTATAATACATACATAATAATACTAATAATTCAATAATTACTAATAATAATAATAATAATAAATAATAATAATAATAATAATAATAATAATAAGAATCAATAATAATAATATATAATTATTAATAATAATAATAATAGATAATAATAATAATAATACATCAATAATCAGATAATAACAATAAATAACTAGATAATAATAATAATTGCAATAATAATAATATAATAACAATTAATAATCATATCATATATAATCAATAATCAATATAATAATATTAAAAATACATTATAATAATTTATTCATACTCCATTATTATTTCTCACCAATTTATCATTTTTCTTCTTATTATATTTCCTATAATTTTTCATTATCTATTATTAATTATTATTCATTTATTATCAATTATCTATACTATCTCCTTACTCTCATCTCATCCTCATCCTATATCACCTAATATTTTAAACAATGCAAATTTTTGCCCCCTCTGCATCTTATCGACCTTCTATTTGCTGCCCATAAAACTATCGATCCATTTTATTAAAAAAATTAATTACAAATTCATAGAAATTATATACGATTATAAGCATTATTAATTTTTATCCCACATTACTTAAAACCTATCAACAATAACAACCAATATATATAATAGGAACCGTATACAATAATAACATTTGAGTTTCAAAAAAAAAAAATTTAATTAAATAATAAAAATGAAGATTAGGAAAATAAAAATATATATTAATAATTTACTAGAAATCTATTTAATAAAAGAAAACAAAGCGATAAAAATAGTAATTGAAAAATATACATATATATAATATATATATATATATATATATATATAAATATTATATATATATATATATGATATGTATATATACTATATTTTAAATATATATAGTAATTATATATATATATCTATTCTTTATATATATAAAAAATATATATATATATATATATAATATTATTATATCTTAATATATACTATGATAACTACTACATATAGTAAATAATATATATATATAATCATATATTATTATATATATAATATATCATACTATATATATATATATAATATATATATATATATATATATATACTGTATCGGTAATTTGGAGTCCAGGTTAAATTTTGACTCGATACATGTGGTATAAGTAGTTCCAAAGTGCGTTTCAAGATGCGAAAACTTATTCATATATTAGAAATAAAGTGCAGTACTCTACTTATTAAGGTTAAACATGTATGATTAAACTATTTTTTGTTTGTATATGTTTTACCTGTGCGGTTTTTATGGTTATTAAATCAGTTTTTCTTTCTGTTACAGTAGACATATCCATGTTTTCATAATTTATAATTTTAATTATAACAAGTAGATTCTAAAAAAGCTTATCAAAGTTTCAAAGTAATGAGGGCATGCTTACCAAAGTATAGATGATGGTAGTTCTAACACATCATTGATGTACCCACGAAGTTAGGAATATTTACTCACACATTAGGATAACAATCTCCCAGGTATGTAATCATGTTTGAAATCCTAATTAACATCTATTAAGTATATAATACAGGAAAGTACTCAACTTCCCCCCTATGTTACAGTACTTACCCAAGACTCGTCATCCCCTGGATTCTTTGACTCGTCTCATCATTAAATAAGACCCCTCATTGACAACGTTCTTATCGTTAGGGTAAGATCTATCTTTTATTTCCATATTTCAATAGCTCATTGTAATTAATAGGTTAATATTCAAATATCTTAAAATTCATTTAAATCACAAATCTAATTCCTGTAACTTTTACAGGGTTCTTATTTTAGGTCATCTTTATTTCCGTTCTTGATTTCCTGTCAAGACGTCATAGTCAACATAGACAAGATCCATTCTTATTTTGGTCTTGATCTTCACTCAAGACGGTCTTAATTTGTGGTCGTATTTTGAGTTCCCAGATTGGCCAACACCCATCTTATATTTGGTTTGGGGTCTTCGTTATAGACCTCACCTCTCGAAAGATTCATCTTTATTTTTGGGCTTGTCTTATCTTGAGTCTTCACCTCACAAGATTAATCATCATAGTTAATATCTCTTAAGTCTGGATAATACCCCAGACCCATGAATCAAGTCTGGATCACTTCCCAGACCCCTTAATCGTCTGGATAAATTCCCAGAAGCAGTAATATTAAGTCAGTTCTTCTGACCATTGTCTATAACAACGTAGTTACAATTGTGGGTTCCCACCCCGTAACCATTTTTTTTAAGGCTATCCCCCTAGTTTCCCGGATAACTGGTGAATGTATTAACATTACCTCTACTACTTTTGATAGTATGTATGATTAATAAATCTATCTTTTACTTCTTTTTCATTCTCCTCTTCTACCTAATTTAAAAAGTGATCTATTCTCTATTTGGACACAAACCAGTCAGCATTGGGAGCAAGTTGATGGTCCCTTTTTCCTGTATCCTGCCTGTAGATTAAAGCCTGATTGACTTTTTAAATATCTCCTCCAGGTAGATATCACAATTTCTTTTTACTTTTCTCATTGTTCTAACTTATTTTATATTAATTTTGATAATTGACTAATTACGTTTTCTTCTGTGTACGTCAATGCGTGACCTTAATTATTCATCATGCCTCGCACTGGTCTCCCACTACATAGAATAAACCAAGAAAAAGTAAAAAGTTGGGCGCCGAACAGGACCATCTGTCTTGTCGTGCTCGTTGCCTGCCACCTGGATTGTGATTTTAGATCACTCATTGCCAAACCTCACAAAACAGTATAATTAAAAGACATTATTCTTATAAATCTTCTATACTGTCTTGATATTCTTTATCATATACTGTCTTGATATTCTTTATCATATACTTAAACATTCTTTCTTAAGTTTGAACGAATTTTGAAAGAAATTGAAAGAACTCCTTGATATTGTATTAAAACTATAAACTCCAGTTTATAAAAATGACTGGAAAAAGCGTTCCCCGTAGTGACAATTATAATGTTGATCACTCAGATGCATCCACTGAGCCCGAGTCTCCAGAGATCCCTACCACTAATTTGATTGATTTTCCCATCCATGAGGAAACTACTCTTTTAGATTCAAATAGGGATTTACTCACCTTTAACCATAATTCTCAAAAACATTGTTATCCCCACTGTATTGATTCCCAAAATGGTCGTCACCCATCACAATATTCACAGAACTTACATGGTCCTCAACCATCACATCATTCTTCTTACAATATTGAGGATTCACATCGTTTAAATCCTCCACACATGCCACATAACTCGAAATCGTACCCACGTAAACATAATTCTTACTCAAGATCAAAAACAAACACAGATATGTACTCAGGTCCCATCATAAAACAAAAAATCGATAGGATGGAAGAAGCCATCTTACACTTGAATTCCTTACTCAAGAATTCACATAATCTTAAAGGGGTAGACCCTGGTACATATACACTACGATAATGGTACAAATTCTATAACTTATTTAACAGATTTTTGAAGCTTACTGCCAACTCATCATTCCCACAGCCTATACAAATGGTTTAAAATTTACATCGGCAGACAGACCTGGACGGTCACGTTCCTTAATGCTCTATCGTCTTTGCACCAAGATGATAGGCGATCGATTTCTCTGTTCGTTAGACCCTCATCCTAAATGGTTATGAGGAGGAGCAGAGAAAAAGGAAGGGCAATCCCTTTGCATAATTCAATCTGCCGCCGTTCAAAAATGAGAGTATTCGTTTGTTTGCCTACAGGCTAGAACGTCTGGCTAGTCATGCTCACCATGGTCTAGACATGAGTGGCCACGAATCTCTCCGAACTACATTTTTATGTAGCCTTCCCACAAACATAGAACACGGTGTTAGAGAATACATAAAAATGTATGAGCTCAATAAAAATTGGCGTACACCCTGGTCAGATATCGTGGGGTATGCTGAATTCTTATACACCCATAACAAAGATTTCTCAAATTTCCCATCTACATATTTCCCGAACACAGAACATTCAGTAAAGAAAACTCAAAACACTTATTACTCTTCTAAGGGTCTTACTCATAATACTTCTAACAAGTCACATTCTTCCAAGAACATGACATATCACAACTCTTCTTTAAAAATCGCGTGGTCGTCAACCCTTTTCGCTGATCTTCTCCTCATAAAATTCCCCACATAAAAATAATCGAAGCTTTTACTCCTAAAAGATCCGCTAACCTAGATTCTGTGGACCGTAAGACCCTTCGTCTGTGATTTTGCATAAAAATCGGTATCAGATGCAGGTGTAAGCTACAAAACTAGCTGATTATGGGGTTACTGCAAAAGAAACGTCACAGTTATAGCTGACTGCACGGACAGCGTACAATCATTCTCAACATCTCTCCCACAGAAAGTTCGCAAGGCTGTTTGTCCCTTTTGCGGAGGTCCTCACCCGGGGATGAAGTATCTTCAGCACCCTCCATCTCAACAAACGCCACCAAACTCTCCGAACACACTCATACTTCTAAGTTTTCCATTACTTCTAATCCATTGTCACTTCCACTGAACATACTACTAAGAATGTATATTACGGAAACATCCCTCCCCAAAAAACGGAACACAAGTACAACGTCCACGGCACACGAATGTCCTGGGTCATCTAGTCATTCACACTTCTCAGATACTAAATCCCGACTTGCCCCTAAACAGGTACTTACAATCACCTCGACCTGTACCGTAACCCTTGCTGCTACCACTAACACTAATTACCTCAACAAGGTTTACTACTACTATTATACCTGACTCTGTATTACCTAATACTAATTCTAGGCCTAACTCTTGCCTACACCATAATCCGTAATGTTATCTCAACTTATGTCTACCAACAGTACTCCATATAGTCCCTTTCTTTACTCAAATCTTAAATGCAACAGTGATAAGGTAATCCACCTGTGCGAAGAAAAGCCAACACAGACTCTCTGCATTCTGGTTTCCATTATTGAAACATGAACATCATTTACTTACAATTCACAACCCAAAGAAACGTCTTCTTCCTTAATTTCTGACTACAGAAACACCGAATCACACAAAGCACTTCCTGTAACTATACATGAATCTACTAAAGAATTACACAGTCATGTACGCACTGTAGCTGTCAATTGTACAACGTTTCACCACCAATCAGCTTAACAATATCCGTTAGCTTTTGGAAAAAAATTTAGTGTTCTTAACTTTTGAAACAATGTATTGTGACAATGGAGCCATATTAGCTTAATTAGGCTATTGAGGCCCATTTCCTCAACAACGAAACACCTTATAACATTCTAAGGACATTGGAATAATGCCATCAGTGCTGTACACGCATGACACACTTCATGTTCAGATTCACTACATCAATATTCCGCATTCATTTCCTTCGTAGTGATATTCTACTACCCCTCATCAATTTCCTAATAATACCAAGGAGACAAATAAGGTTAGAACCCCATAGATCATCTGGGAGCGACAGCCCTTAAAGAAAACCATTTACTCCCCGACTTCTAACATTGAGACAAGACTGATAAAGACTCGGCAACCCATTTCGGATGATTATACGTAAAGATATAAAGCAGCCTCACACCAAACACATGGTCAGGAAAAAAGCCACTCTAATTCCTAAGCCCGATAACACGAGAAAACGTAAAAATTGCGTTGTGTTTTTCTATATTAAATTCAAATATTCCTGAAATACTAGGTTATTGTTTCCATATGATTAACTATTCCTAGTCCTAGGTTCACCTGATTTTTTTACGGTATGTATATATATATATATACAGAGTAAAATATATAGTATGTCTATTCAAGCATTATATTGCAACGTATATAGCCATACATATATTTTCCTCCACACCTTGACTCATTGTCATATGACGATGTTGCAAGGGAGTAGGAGGAGGTCAGTTTCATATTTCAGATGATCTCTCTGGGTACCAATGCAGCAGTCATCTGACGTTTTCCATCCGAAGTTCTCAAAACAACCGAAGACACCGGGTGGTAATGTACTAAATAATATAAGGTACACTTTTCAGTTTTGTATTATTAAGATGTATTATCTAATTGCTCTTAAGCAAAATAAAATTTACCCAATAATTCCCAATTTACTTTTGGGGATCGCAATATTTAAAATAATATTGGTTACAACCAAATCTAATGATAAGTTGATATTAAGTATTAAAACAAATTGATAATGTTATTTTATATTCTAATTATAAAATTCTTATTTACTGAAAATCTTCGACGAAAAATATTATAATATGTATCAATGCCAAATTACTAATTTATTGTTCGCATTTCCCATCCCCTCTCCTAAGAAGGTCCGCTGCTTTTCTAATTCTTGTTTTCCTACTTACTGCACCTATCCTATCTTATTCCAATTAATGGTAGGGTTTGTAAGGTATAACTTACTAATAGTAGAACCTATATACTAATATTCATTCTAATGATGGTAAAGGTGTTAACGTACTTAGGCACCTGACTCCCAATATACCAAATCATCCTCTAACTATCCCTCGGAAAACTAAGTCTATGCTCTGTCATTTATTATGCCTTCGAAAGTAAGGTGGGGTTTTTAGGCTTAGTGGGGAAGTGTGTAGTGGTAATTGTGGAGTCCAGGTTAAATTTACTCATACATGTGGTATAAGTTAGTTCCAAAGTGGTTTCAAGATGGAAAACTTATTCTATATATTAGAATAAGTGAGTACTCTACTTATTAAGGTTAAACATGTATGATTAAACTATTTTTTGTTTGTATATTTTTTACCTTTGGGTTTTTATGGTTATTAAATCAGTTTTTCTTTCTGTTACAGTAGACATATCCATGTTTTCATAATTTATAATTTTAATTATAACAAGTAGATTCTAAAAAAGCTTATCAAAGTTTCAAAGTAATGAGGGCATGCTTACCAAAGTATAGATGATGGTAGTTCTAACACATCATTGATGTACCCACGAAGTTAGGAATATTTACTCACACATTAGGATAACAATCTCCCAGGTATGTAATCATGTTTGAAATCCTAATTAACATCTATTAAGTATATAATACAGGAAAGTACTCAACTTCCCCCCTATGTTACAGTACTTACCCAAGACTCGTCATCCCCTGGATTCTTTGACTCGTCTCATCATTAAATAAGACCCCCCTCATTGACAACGTTCTTATCGTTAGGGTAAGATCTATCTTTTATTTCCATATTTCAATAGCTCATTGTAATTAATAGGTTAATATTCAAATATCTTAAAATTCATTTAAATCACAAATCTAATTCCTGTAACTTTTACAGGGTTCTTATTTTAGGTCATCTTTATTTCCGTTCTTGATTTCCTGTCAAGACGTCACAGTCAACATAGACAAGATCCATTCTTATTTTGGTCTGAATCTTCACTCAGACGGTCTTAATTTGTGATCGTTATTTTTGACGGTCCAGGATTGGGCCAACACCCATCGTTAATTTGGTTTGAGGGTCTTCGTTATTAGACCTCACCTCTCCGAAAGATATCATCTATTATTTTTTGGATTGTCTTAAGATATATTGAGCTTTCACTCCCACAAGATTAATCATCATCACTTAATACTCATCTAAGTCTGGATCACATGCCCAGACCCATTAATCAAGTCTGGATCACTTCCCAGACCCCTTCAATCATCTGAGATATAATTCCAGAAGCAGTAATATTAAGTCAGTTCTTCTGCACCATTTGTCTATTAACAACGTAGTTCAATTGTGAGGTCCCACCCGTAAACAGTCTTGTTTTTTGTAGGCTATCCCAGTTCCCGATAACTGATGAATGTCATTAACTTACCTCTACTACTTTTGATAGTAGTATATGGATTAATAAAATCTATCTCATTTACTTCTTTTTCATCTCCTCTTCTACCTAATTAAAAAGTGACTTCTATTCTCTTATTTGGACACCAAACCAGTCAGCATTGGAACAAACGGTGGTCCCTTTTCCTGAATCCTGCCTGGTAGATTTAAAGCCGAGTAGCCTTCTACATATCTCTCCAGGTAGATTATTACAATTTCTTTATACTTTCTCACAGTTCTAACTTATTTTTATTAATTTTGATAATCTAATTACTTTTTCTTCTGGAGGTCAAGTGACCTTAATTATTCATGTTTGCCCTCGTCACTTATATATATATATGATACTATAATAATACTATATATATATATATATATTATATATATATATATATACTATATACTATACTATATTTTCATACAATTTCAATATAGTATAGAATAAATAATTGCTCCTATTAATATATATTACTATATATATGATATATATATTATATGATAATATATTATAGTTAGTTATCAAATATACTCGTATATAATATAATATCAATATATTATAAATTATAGTAATACTATAGTATATTGTATATATATATATATATATATATATATTATATTATATATAATATATATATATATATATAATATAGTACTATATATACGTATAATATATATCATTATATATATATATAATATATATAATATAAATACTATATATAGTAATATATATATATATACCATATATATATATATAATATATATATACTATTATATATATATAATATATATATATATCAATACCCCTATACACTATTCACTATATTATTATTATCATAATACCTTATATATATATATATACGTATTTGTTATACTACTTGGACATAGAAATACATAGTACTACCTTGCAAAATTAGAATTTTTTCTTTTTTTTCGATTACACGAATTAATAGAGCAGTGTTTAATACCATTCCTCTAGTTTCTCTCTCTGTACTCTCTGTATATATATACTATATATATATAATATATATATATATATTTATATATATATATATATATACTACTATATATATATATAATACTATACTATATATATTAATATATATACTATAGCGAGCCGCAGCGCGCAGGTGATAAAAGTCAATGCGAGCGCATCTCGTTTAGGCAAGCGTGAACGCTTCGCGTTCCAGGAGAGTTATAGACTCTGCTATTATTATTATTATTATATTATTTTATTATATTATTATTATTATTATTATTATTATTATTATTATTATTATTATTATTATTATTATTATTATTATTATTATTATTATTATTATTATTATTATTATTATTATTATTATTGTTATGTTGATTATATTATTATTATTACTATATTATTATTATTATTATTATTATTATTATATTATATTATTTTAGAAAATTTAGCATCAGCGTTAATTTTAGCATACTTTTTTGCAAGTTCTTTCCATTCTTCTAAATAACTCTTTATTTTCAGAAGAAAAATTTAAGAACTATTTTAGAATAAAAAGAAGTTAAAGCCTTTAATATTGTACCAACATTTCGCCTGTATACTTCAGGCATGATTACGGTTGTCTAACTATTATTATTTATAAGTAAAAAAAATAAAAAATTTGGAAAAATATGAGTTTGTAAAATTATTTTACATTACTTGTGAAGTTTAAAATAATAAATAATAATAAATTCAATTGAAATAAGCTACATTATTGTAAATATGCTAGATCATGATACTAGGGTTGTAAATGCAAAACACTCAAACATATTCAAAAAAACATTTCAAGCATTCATTCCGATCTACTTGCCGAGTATTATGATATAATATATATTATATATATAATATATATATATATATATATATATATATATATATATATATAAAAATATTATATATATATATAATATATATATATTATATATATAATATATATATATATATATATACATTACCATTTTATCTTGCTGTACCCATCCATCCTGTTAGGGTATGCCTGTTAGGTGCTACTCCTCCAGAATCTTCTCAAAGATTTCTATATCTTAAATGTTTCGTTTTCCTCTCCTTACCTCTACCGTCTTGCACTCTACGTTTTACATCCTCAGCCA
>JABUQX010012806.1:85000-87500 GCA_015478945.1 Trachelipus rathkii | reverse complement strand
GCGATCGTTTTCGGAACCGTAATTAATAATTAGACTAGTTTATATCATTTTTATATGCTATAACTCTATTATTATTATTATTATTATTATTATTATTATTATTATTATTATTATTATTATTATATTATTATTATTATTATTATTGTATTATTATTATTATTATTATTATTATTATTATTATTATTATTATTATTATTATTATTATTATTATTATTATTATTATTATTATTATTATTATTATTACTTAATTAATTAATGTTACAGCTATCATTGCTGCTACTACTACTACTGTTTTATTATCTTACTACTTACTATCTTACTACTGTTTTTATTATTTTATTTTATTGCTTAACTTAGAGTGTAGGTTTTAACCTTTTATATTATCATTTTAACCCTTTTTATAATATATATACTATATATTATATATAAATATATATATTATATATTATATATATATATATATATATATATATGTGTGTATATATGGAAAGAGAGGAAAAGGAGAAAAAGTGTAGGATTAAATATAAATTAATAGAGTGTAGGTTTTAACTATTTTATATTATCATTTTAACCCTTTCTTATTGTTATTTTTTATTATTGTGGGTGAATACTTTGGTGAGCGGGGTGGTGGCCTTAGGTGTGGGAAGTGCCTGAGGGTGGGGAGTCCCACAAAGCGTGCAGCCTGAGTGAGTATATATAAGAAGAAGGGAAAAGAATGGGGAAGGAGAAGTAGGTAATAGGGTGGGATGTAATGAACGTGAGAGGGGTAATCGAGGATTTTGAAGAAGGGAGGGAAGTGGGGTTAAGTGTTTTGAAAAAAAAGTTGGACGATGTGCTAGGGTTTAACAGAAACTAAGCTGAAGGGAAAGGGGAGATGGCTTTGGAAAACAAGGGTATGATATCAGGGGTGAGCGAGAGAGTGAGGGCGGGGGGAAAGGGGGTGGGAATATTATGAGGAAGAGTGTGGGATAAGGTAGGGTTGTGCAGTCCAGGTGAGTTCGAGGATTAATGTGGGTAAAGTGAATTCGGTGGTGGGAATGTGGGTTTTTATATGCGCATATGCACCAGTGAATAGCGAGGGAGGAGGAGAGAGAAAGGTTTTGGAGTGAGTTGATGAGTGTTGGGAAAGTTTCGGGGTAAATGAAAAAATTTGTCTAGGGAGATTGGAATGCAGGAGTGGGAAGGGAGGGGGTGGGAAGAATAATAGGACCCATTTGGGGTAGGGGAGAGGAATGTTTAATGGAGAAGTCTGATAGAGTTTGTGTGTTGAAAGAAAGATGATAGTGGGGAATACTTGGTTCAAGAAAAGTGAAAATCATAAATATACATGGAAGAGTGAGATAACGGGGGGGAGGGCGGTACTGGATTATGTGGGTGTGTGAAAATGGGAAGGATAGAGGCAGATTACTAGATGTTAATATGTATTTTAGAGAGGCGGGGAGGGGATATCGGAATCACTATTTGGTGGTTTGCTAGTAAGGATTGGGAGGAGAAAGGTGAACGATTTAGGGACTGGGGAAGAAAAAGAGGGGAGTAGAAGTGATAAAAGGTGGAAAAATTGGAGGAGACAGTGTGTAAGAGGGAGTTCAGGAGAGGTATGGAGGATAGGTTGAGAGACGTGAGAGGGACGGGAATTGGGGAGGTGGAGGGGGAGTGGATGAGATTTAAAGAGGCAGTATGTTGAAGAGGCTAGAAGGGTATGTGGAGTAAAAAGGGTGGGTGCAAGCAGAAGGAAAGGGAGCGAATGGTGGAGTGAGGAGGTGAAGGAGGTGGTAAAAAGGAAAAAGGAGGCTTATGTGAAAATGGATTGGGAAGAGGAGAAAGAAGGGAAGCTGGAGGAAATATAAGAAGGGTTTAAGAGTGGAAAGCAAAGAGAGGTGGTGGAGAGGCGAGAGCAGAAGAGGAAAAGATGAATGGTTGTAAGAAAGTGACGGAAAATTTTGAATCGGGGGAGCAAGATGGTTTCTCGGAAGAAGTAAATAAAAAAAGGAAGAAGAAGAGGGTTGGGGGAGAGGATTAAGGAGGAGATGGGGAGTGGATAGGAGGAAAGGATAGGGTGAGGAAGAGGTGGGGGAGTATTTTAGTGGATTATTGAATGAAGTGGGCTGGGGGATGGGAAGGAAGATGTGCAAGAGGTGAGGATGGGGAGGATTGGGGAGGGAGGGAGGAGGATGAAAATACAAATGGAGGAAAATTATTAGGGCTTGAATAAAGAAAAAAGGGAAGTCCACAGTTCTGGGAAATGGTGTGAGAATGGAAATGTTACAGAAGGGAGGTATAGGGGTAATGGCTGTATAGGTTATAAAATATATGTTGGAGGAGTGGTGGGGTACCACAGGAATGGGAGGATGGTTTGTCTTGGGTTCCCTGTATAAGGGGAAGGGATAAGGATGGAATGTGGGAATTATAGAGGTATATGTTTTTTAAGTGTGGTAGGGAAAGTGTATGGGAGAATACTGATTGAGAGAGTGAGAGGTTTAACGGAGGGGAGAATGGGGGA
>JABUQX010012806.1:65000-82500 GCA_015478945.1 Trachelipus rathkii | reverse complement strand
CATTTACCTGCAAATGGCACTTGATTCGGTGCCAAGGAAAAACCTCTGGAGAGCTATGGAGAGGAATTATGGAGTAAGTGGTAGATTTCAAAGAAGGCAATAGTAAAGATATGTATGAGGAAATACAGTTGTAATGTTTAGAAATGAGTGCGAGAACAATAGATGGTTTGAGGTGAAAACAGGAGTGAAAGCAGGGGAGTGTGTTATCGCCACTGCTTTTTTATATTATATTTAGACGTTGTGATAAGGAAAAGTGAGGGAAGAACTGGGGAGAATTTGAGGGACTATGGCATAGTGCGGAGATCTGGCATCTTGGAGCAAGAGAGAGTAGACGATTTCGAGAGTGGTGGAGTTGTTTGGCGGAGGAGATGGAGGAAGCAGGATGAGGGATTGAACCGTACAGAAGACAGAGATATTAACAATAACCGGTAAATACCTGCAATTATCTAGGAGGATGCTTTAACAGAGGGGGAGGAAGAGGAGGGAGAGATTACGCGAAATGGAAAATAGATTAAGTTTGAAAGCGGGTAATAGAACCCCATATGGATAGATAGCAACATGGAATGAGGTTAAAAAACTGAATTTTTAACAGGCCACTGATCATACCCACTGTTGTTCGGTGTGTATAACAGGGAAAACAAGAGAAGAGAGGAAGTAGAATACAAAGCGGCGGAGATAATCGGTTATTAAGAACTATGATGAAAACAGTAGGAGAGACAGATAAGAATGAGTAATTGAAGATAGATATAGGGGTTGAAGAGATGATCCAGATTGGATGTGGGACGATATTGAGCATGGTGGGAATCTGGAGAGGATGGAGCAGAAGAATGCTGAGAGAAATGGGAATGGACACCAAAGGGCAGAAGACCAAGGTGAAGACGGAAGAAGAGATGGGCGGAGTCGGTGGAGGAATCTCAAAGATGTCAGCTACCAAAAATGAGAGTACTAAAGAGAAGAGGACATAGTCAGGAGAGGGATGTCCTCGAAAACATCAAAGGGAGTTTAGCAGGAAGGCTCAAAATGGTGAAAACTTAAATGCAAAAGAAAAAAGAAAGATATAATATAATATATTATATATATTATATAACCCTATATATACACATATATATAATATATATATTACAAATAATATATATATTATATTATATACCTATACTACCTACTCACCATACAATAATTATATATTATATATATATATATATAATATATATTTAAAATATATATACTAAATTATCATCAAATACAACAATACACCACTACAGATTAGAAACCTTAATCATATATTATATATTTACTTTATATATATATATATATTATATACATAATATATATATATATTATACTATATATATATATATATAGTATATATATATAGGTATATATATAGATAATATAATATAATATATATATATAATATTATATATATATATATATATATATATATCATATATATATTATTATATATATATATATTTATATATTATATATATAATATATATATTTATAAGGCCAGCGTCTGTTATAGCCGTCATATGTATCTTAAAAACTATTTATGCTACAGTAAAACGGAATACAATTTTGGAATCAGGTCCAAAGTTTGCCCTGGAAATGTAAAAAATAAAAATAAAATAAATAAAAAAAAAATAAAAACATTATATATATATATAAAATAGCTACAGCGAAAAAGAATACATTTTTTGAAATCCTGGTAAAATTTCACATAAGAAAATGTAATAATAATAATAATAAAAAAAATTATTGTTAATAATTAATAGTAATACATTAGAAGGCCTATTTAGAGCCCTTTTTAATGGTTTCTCGTTAAATAAATAGACTTTCTATTAAATTTTGCTTTTATACGGCACATAGGGGGGTCGAGCGACGGGACACAGGGGGACGTTTTCTCCCCCGTAGGGGAGGGGCGGAGGACCCCCCGCGACACCAAAAACCAAAGAGCGGGTTCGGAGACCCTCCCGGAGGGGGGGAATTAGTCCTACCCCGTAGTTCGCCGGAAGGCCGAGACCCGACTCCTGCCATCGGTGCGTATACCCTTGGGATATCTTTTAATAAAAAAAAAAAAGCAAAAATTTAATAGAAAGTCTATTATTTTAACGAGTAACCAATAAAGGTCTCTAAATAGGCTTTCTACTCATTACTATAATTATTAACAATAATTTTTTTTTTACTTTTTTTATTTTTTTACATTTTCTTATGTGAAAATTTACCAGGATTCCAAAAATGTATTCCTTTCGCTGTAGCTATTGTAGTTTTTTTGAGAATATAATTTTTTTATTTTATTTATTTTATTTTTCATTTTTTTTTTTTTTTTTTTTTACATTTCAGGCAAATTGACCAGCATTTCAGCAATGTATTCCGTTTTACTGTAGCATTAATAGTTTTTTAAGATACATATGACGGCTATAACAGACGCTGACACATAATATATATATAATAATATATATATATATATATATATAATATATATATATTATATTATTACAATATATTATAAATGTATATAATATAATATAATATATAATATAATATATATATATATATATATAATATATATAATATATATATATATATTATATATAGATTCGTATGGAGAACAAGATTGACTGGTAACCCGTTTTTCTCAAAACTATTAGGAGCTCACGCGTAGTTTGAAACTTTGTATATGTTCTAATGGTATGTTAAGCTGATTACTGGCGAGCTTTCAAGTCTCTAGGATGTATATAAGGGGTACCTCCCCCTGAGAGCGTAGCTGAAATAATTGGGTTACGCCCTTTTGACGTTCCATTTCCGAGTGAAGATTAGGCCTAACGGTGCCCAATCGAGCATGATGACGTAATCTCGACGTATACGAAATAACATACCCCTGCGTCCTCCCGTAAGTGGAGACGCTGTCCCCCCCCCCTAAAAAATTTAAATTGATCGTAGAAGGCTGAAATTTGGATAGTGTATAAAAGAAGGTGAACGGAGTCTGAATCTGTAGAGGTTTTGAGTTAGAAACGGCACCGGTGCTGGCTCCGTTGCGGTGCTAAGTTAGTAAATAGGGTTATAATAATACAATAATTGTGTCAAAATATATGTTTATAAGTAGATCTCGACTATGATAGTTTGAGGCTCTCTCGTGGCGATGTGGGTTGCGTCAGCAGGTCCCGGGACGGCGCGTGCTCGCGCCCTAGGCGCAATCAGACGCCGGTGCGGTACTGAGTTAATAAACATTCATATAACAACAATGTTGGTATCCTTATATATTTTATTGGGTCTGTAGATTTCGAAAATGATGGTTTCAGAATCATCAAGAAAAAAATAAAAAATAAATAAATAAACAAATATATAAATAAATAAATAAATAAATAAATAAATAAAATAAATAAAATTTCTTTTTCTTTTTATGTTTATAACTTACAAATTTACGTTTTTACATACCCTAAAGCAGGAAATCAGTAAATCAGTAGATCAAACTGCCCTCCTCACCCCTTTCGTGATCTATTGATCTATTGATTCAGGTCATATTTTTTACTAAAATTGTTATGTTTTACATACCCTAAGCAGTAAATCAGTAAATCAGTAAATCAAACTGCCCTCCTCACCCTTCCGTGATCTATTGATTATTTGCTCTATTGATTCAAAGTCAAATTTTTTACTAAAATGTCATGTTTTACATACCTAATTGTAAATCGTAAATCAAACCAACATCCCCACCCCTCCTGTCCATCCGTGATCTATTGATCTATTGATCTATTGATCTATTGATCTATTGATCTATTGAGTTAAGTCATATTTTTTAGTAAAATTGTCATGTTTTACATATCCTAAATCCTAGTATTTGCCACAGTATTATCAAAACATATTGTCTGAACTTTGTCAAGTGCTCCCCACTGTTCTACTGCTGAAATACAGCTTTTTCCTCAGTACTTCCTGTACTATTGTCTAGTTGTGGAACTCCTATTAACTGTTCTTCCTCTCCACAGCTGATCAAAATTGCTACTTTTTCAACATTTTCTTTACCTACAAAATCTGGTAGTAATTTTCCATCCCAGTGGACAACAGCTCGTTCGAAATTCGAATTACTACTTCTACTTACAAAAATGTCCTAAAGATTTCTGTAGCTGATATTATTCGAACTGCATCTCTATCTGATATAGCACACCTATCTAATAACAATGATAATTTTTCATTAATAATTTCTTTAGTTCCTCGGCTGTATTTTCTTTTCTTTCTAACTGGCTCCTCTTCCTGTGTCCTTATGTCTACTTCCACTTCGCATTGAATGTTATCCTCAAAGTCTTCTACATCTGATGTGCTGGAGTCGAAGGATTCAACATCTTCTAATTCTAAAAATAAAACATACACCAATCATTTAGCTATGTACACAGTAAAGAGGTTAAATGAAGGGGGGATTCATGAGATATAATAATATACTTTCTATCTGTTACTCTCATCTAGGCGTAAATTTATAACGTTTTACTCTCATGCTTCCATAATAAAATAATAAATAGCAGAAAGTAGTAAGCCATTCAGGAAAAGATTATATTTTAATAAATATATTATTTTAATAAATAAATATTATTATTTTAATAAAAAATTATATATATATACTATATATATTTATATATATATATATTATATTATATATTATATATATATATATATATATATATATATATTATATATTATATATATAATATATATATAGTATATATATAATATATATATATTATATATATATATATCATGTAAATATAATGTGTTTTGTACTGAAGATGCTAATGAATTACTAATGCAAAAGTAAAAATAAAGTAAAAAAAAAGTGAAAATATTAATAAAATAAATAAAAATATATGTAAGAGAAATAATAATAAATCAAAAAATAAAATATCTTTACCACATTTTTTCCTAGATTTTGTTACTCTTCATCAGATGCATGTCTTTTTTCTCGTCGCTCTTCTATCTTTTGAGAATTTAACATCAACGCCTCCCAAGCAACCTGGGCGTCCTTTTCTCTTTGTTGAAGCAAAAACGCCTCGTCTTCTTTGACTTTTTGAAATGTATCCTGATGGGCAATGTCAAACAGGTCATCAAGGGTGGCCTTAAACGCTTCTTCCTTCTGAATTTGAGCTGCGTTAGCAGTTCTAGTAGAATTTTTTTGTAGTTTTCTCCACTCATCATAAAGTTTCTCAAGTTTCGCAATGCTTCAGTGTTTTGTTTGTATCTTTGCTTTCTCCCAAAATATAAAAATTCCGTTTGTTAGTCTTGCGCTTCTTTTGTATTTAACTCTACTTGGCGTTATTGTAAAATTAAACTACGTAAACTTGACTATTGATGGTAAACTTACTACAAGAATTTTCGATGAGTATGTAGACCAATTAGAGTGATTAGGTCTTTCTTCTTTAAATTCATTTTCTCTTTTGATTTTGTATTACAGATGGAAGAGGAAGCCCATAACCCAAAAAACTTAACGTCAACTAACATCATAAAGCCAAAGTAATATTAAAATATTTCCTACTGAATGTAACAAACTTCAAAATGTCAGATGATAGGGCAAGTCTATTCAGTGTCTATTTTTGCATTCTGAAAAAAAATATTAATAAAAGTGTGCAGAAACATAAATGCAACCATGAATTAATATTATAATAAAGAAAGGAAAAAAATAACATATTATAATTTTCTTTCTTTGCATTGTCAAGAAAGAGCAATTTTTCCTATAACTTTACCTAGAACTTTAAAAAAATGTAAATATCTTAGAACCATAGGGTTGTAGGGCAACAGTATTTTATTATTACAATTTGGAAGGTAATAAAAAAGTGAACTATGAGACTTGAACAAGTTTCTAGATAACCATTTTCAATTTTTTAAAGAAAAAACATGAATTTTTCAAAAAAATTCACAAATTTTTCAAGATTTTAACGATCAATGAGGCATCGGGTTTAGCATTGTTTCGATTGAGAGAAAACTTCACAAATCTAAATTTTTTAGCAAGTGTCACATATTTTAGGAGGGGTTTTTTTCCCCGTTGAGTATTCAAAGAAAAAAAAAAACCACTACAACCTGTTAACCAGTCTAATATACTATATACTATATATATATATATACTATATATAATATAGTATAATATAATATATATTATATATATAATATATATATATATATATATATATTATATATATATATATATACTATATATTTATATATATTATATATTATATAATATATTATTAAAATTTAATTTCTACTGAATCTTAAAAATATTAATTTAAATCTCAAAAAAGTGTTTTTAAGCTATAGCTTTCAAATGCAAACTTTCACTTGTCAAAGAATTCAAATATTCAAAAATGTTAATTATCAGTCTCAGTGACATTTATTTGTTTTGAGTTTAAAAATGAAGAATGTGTCCTTTTAAATCGAAAGGAACTTAATTAATAAAAGATTTTAGTTCGTTCCGATTAAAAAACTACCGAAATAATGCTTTTTTCTCTCATCGTTCTGTGATTGAGGAAGTTATTGCTTCTTCGCTGTGGAAAGTTTCGTTGTTCAAATTCTGATTTAAATTTAATTCAAGTAAATATTTTTTGCCTTTTTCGAAGGGATAAATGTTTAAATCAAATTGTTACTTAAGCTGTGTTAAGGCTGAATCTTTCGTATCGAATTTCAAATCAAGTCTTACGTAAGTGAAGAATATGTACTATATAATTAAGAGCTAGTGGAAAAACTTCAATTCTTGGTAGCTGTGGAAGAGAAACAATTTCCAAGAAAGTGGATAGTTTACAGTATTCTGTCATCTGATCATTTAATATAAAGTAAGTTATTTTTGTTTCTTTTATATTTGATAGGGTGCATTCTCCATTTTGTCTTCATTTGTATAACTTATATCACATTCAAATTTAACGCAGTTCAAAAACCTAACTAGACTAACTAAGCATAAAGATATATGCTAGCGTCTTTAAAAAAAATAACGACGAGAGTATATTATTTTTATATTTTGGAAATTGTATCTTATATTTTTTTGAAATTTTGGAAATATTTTTCATATTTGCTATTTTGGAAAATTCCTTGCATTTTCATTATAAATTTGAAGGCTGTTTGAAAATCTATCTATATTTTTCGTTAAAATTGGAAATTTCAAGTTTTTAAATTTTTTTTTTGCCTATTTGCTCAATGAATTTCAAAATGCTAAAAATTCTTAATCGTAAAAGCACATAGCTTATTGACTTTTAATATCCTGGATTTGAGTATTTAAGTTAAAATATTTACATATATATATATATATATATATATATATATATATATATATATATATATATATATATATATATATATATATATATATATATATATATATATATATATATATATATATATATATATATATATATATATATATATATGTCTGTGGGTGTGGGTCGATAAGTTCTGTCGCTCCATCTCTCGTAACATACTGTGCTCGCTTATCACAAACACTGGAGGAGCAAAGCATATTGCATTTCATAGAAATCTTTAGTGTGCAGTTGCAAAAGTGCTATTGCATATTGCAATTGCAAAAGAAATCTTTATTGTGCAGTGTTAAGCTGTAAAGGCACAGTGGTTTAACCGCAGTGACTTTATAGCTGATTCATAAGTGCGCAGTGGCTTTATAGTTGATTCAAAGGTGTGCAGTAGCTTTATGGTTGATTCATACGTGCACAGTGACTTTATAGTTGATTTATGCGTGCACAGTGGCTTTATAGTTGATTCATACGTGCGCAGTGACTTTATAGTTGATTCACACCGGCGCAGTGACTTTATAGCTGATTCACACGTGCGCATTGACTTTATAGTTGCGCAGTCAACTTCATACGTAAGAATTTGACTTCGTACTTGCCCAGTCAACTTTATACGTGCGCAATCGATTTCGTAGTTGTGCAGTCAACTTCATTCGTGCGAAAACGACTTCGTAGTTGCACAGTCAACTTCATACGTGCGCATTCGACTTTGTACTCGCTCAATTAACTTCATGCGTGCGTAATTGACTTTATAGTTGCTCAGTCAACTTTATACGTGTGTTATCGATTTTGTATTTGCGCAGTTGACTTTACAGTTGCTCAAACAACTTAATAATTTCGTAGTTGCTTCATCTTTGCGCAGTTGCTTCGTACTTGCGCAGTCGACTTTACAGTTGAACAATCAACTTCATAATTGCGCAGTTGCTTCATATTTGCACAGTTCCTTCGTACTTGCACAGTTGACTTTACAGTTGCGCAATCAACTTCATGATTGCGCAGTTGCTTCATATTTGCGCAGTTTCTTCGTACTTGCGCTGTTGACTTTACAGTTGCGCAATCAACTTCATACTTGCGCAGTTGCTTCGTACTTGCGCATTAGTGGTTTCACAACTGCTACACCTGAGCAATCTGCCTCTAGGTTCTTATTAGCGGGCTTAGCTGCATAATAAGGATATTCAATATCACATTTTGAGCAGTAGTGTTTTTTTATACAGCAACAATTGCACAATCAAACACAATTGATATTTGGTGATATCATATCTCTTCTCAAGTGTTATTTTATCATGGAGATTTTCAATGAATTGGATTTGCAGGTTGCTGAAGAATTTAAAGCACAAATGCCTGCAGGACATTCAGAAGAAGATGTGTCCAGTCTCAAGGCAACACTTCTTAGTGAATTAGGTGCTCTTAGGGGACACCTAAGAAGAAAACTCAATTTGAGCTGTAAATATTTTCCCAAAGAGAAAGAAAGTGGTGCAGAGTCACCTACCTTTATTGATCCTGTCGTAATTATAACAATTTTTGAGAAAGTGACATCTATTACAGGTGAAATAAAAATTCAGGATGCTCTAATTGAAAATCTTATAATGGAGGCTGAATATACAAAATTTAACCAAACCCTCCTCAATAAAGAAATGACAGCTACTGATGATTATCATACTAAAGTGGTTCAATCTCTTCACCTTTTAAAGGTTGAATTCAAGTATGAAGGTAGATCAAGGAAATCATCAGGTGAGTTTTCTGAGAGTGATAAATAGGAATCAACTTCAAAAAAGACCTGCTGTCATCATTCAAATTCAAACCCCATGCATCATCCTACAAGCCTAAAGATTCCTGCATTGAAATGTGGGGATTTTACGGGTGACAAGGATAAACATTCCTTTTGCTCGTTTCCACAGACATTCAAAAATGTATATGGAAACAGGCAAGACATATCGCAGGCAATAAAATTAAATATCTTAAGTCCTATTTAAAGGATATGCTCTCAAAGACATCGAACATTTGTCTGGAACTGATGATGATTATGATGTTGCTTTGTCAATTTTAAAGGAACACTTAAAAACTTCATAGTTGACACTTTTCTACACCAATTAGATTCAGCCCCACCTCTTGATGGTAAACAACTTTTATCCGTGAGGTCTTTCATTTTGAAAGTTCGAGCCCATTTAAAAGAACTAAAAGAGCTCGGTGTTGACTTCTTTCAAGAGGAATTATCTGGCTGTAAATTAGTAAGCCACCTCTTGGTTGATAAGCTTCCTCTCTCATTTCTAAAAGAATTAAAGCTTTCAATTAGGAAGTAATACCCTTCCATTAATGTGATCTTTAAAGAACACAATCAGATTATTCAAACAATGGAAAGATTTCGAATGTTTACTTCTTCTTCTTCAAAATCATCATCAAATTTCAAAAAGAACTTTAAGAAGGAAAAAAAATTTCCTTCCGAACAAAGGGGTCATACCTTAAATGTCGCCACTAAAGGTAGTAGCTCACAAAAAAGGACTGCATCCCCTTCTACTTCAACCACTCAAACTCAAGTTAAATGTAATTTATGCAGAGGTGACCCCATTACCTTTCAGATTGCACAGTTTACATCACCCTAAAAGCAAAACGAGACAGATAGATTTTGCTACACCTGTGATGCAACTGTTCCAGCGCAAAGCACATGGTGGATGCTTGTCCTGCTAAAACTCTAAATTTGAGGTATCCATGCTTCAAGTGTAAAAGTCGAAAACATCTAACTGACCTTTATTTTAAAGAACTCAAAAATCCAAATAAGAACAATGTTCAACAGAAAGATGATGAAGAGGAAGGTGATGATGGTGTTTGCAACAATCTTTGCATAAACAATGGACAATTATCGGCTTCTCTAATCCTGCCAACCATTACAATTATGGTTAAGCACAAAAAAAGGTCGGTACCTGTTCGTTCTCTTATCGACTTGGGTTCTCAGAGAACATATGCTGGCCCTAGATTGTTTACAAAACTTAGAATCAAATCTGAGCAACTACCTCTTATAAGAAATTCCATAAAAACCTTTATCGCAAAGCAGGAGCGTACATCATATCTAGTGGGCCTGAATATAAATTGCTGTTGCGATTCTTACAAATGTACACCTGTTCCTATTGACCCTGCTTTAGATGTTGGGTTTTCGGTAAGAGGGCTAGCGGCTTCTATTTGTCGTATTTCTTTTACTTATAACATAGCAGACCAGCCATTTGTGGGTTCCTATGGAGACTCTCTTGACGATGTTGACCTTTTGTTTGGAACTGACACTCTTTGTCAAATGAAGCACTTCAAAATAACTAATTGTTTTGAAGGAAGTGCTATACAAACTTGCTTTAGTTTAGTTCCTTTCGGCCCTGTGGATTCTTTTCTTCAACATCAAAAGGACTTTCTTCACAGAAAGCAAACTTCACATTCAAAACGAGAATTTGAGAAAGAAGATTCATGACTATCAATGTCAATTTCTTCATTGCCAAATTATCTTTTCAATGCTTCTTAAATTTTTGTAAATTCTATCATCAATCATCGTCCAACTTACCCTCATGTCTTGAGTCTCTCTTCAAGTGTTATTTATGATGAACTTGGCTTGGAGCATTTATATAGCTTCGAGTCTATGGGTATTGAAGTTGAAAAGGATTGTGGTACCATCGATAAGGAATTTTTCACCAAATACCACCAGGCCATTCAATTTATCGATGGTAACTGTCATGTCGAAATTCCATGGATTCAAGATCTAATAAATCAAGTCCTTCAAATTATCAAGTTGCATTGGGTACCCTTAAACGAGTCAAAAATCGTTCAATCAATCAAGGACTCAACAAGGCATATACTGATATCTTTAAAGAACAGGAAAAAAGCGGCATCATCGTAATCCTCTCTGTTGAACCAAAGGAGTTCAATCAATATGTGTGGATTCCTCATAGGCCTGTCATAAGAATGGCAGATCAAGTTTCAACTAAAATTAGACCTGTGTTTGATCACAGTCTACGGACAAAAGGTGCACCTTCTCTTAACCAGGCTTGTTATCCTGTTATAGATTTATTGGTTCCTTTGTTTTTTCTTCTTTTATCATTTAAGACTAACAAATATGTGGTTGTAGCTGATATCTCAAAGACATTTCTTCAACTCTATTTAAAATTGGAAAGTGACTGGAACAAGTTTTGTTTCTTCTGGAAAGAAGACGGCAAGCTTGTCACATATCGGTATGCTACAATAATTTTCGGATTAGCCGTGTCATTCTACATTTTGGGAGCTGTTATAAGGCATCATGTTCAAAGCAATTATCCATCACATCTCGTCTCTCAGCTTCTAATTAATAACTTGTATGTTGATAATTTTAAATGCACTCACTCATCAACAGAAATTTTAAGACATTTATTCTACTTCTGTGGAAAGAATGAAAGATGGTGGTTTCAACTTGTGTTCTAGGAACACTAACCTTTCTGAACTCAAATCTCAAATCAAAAGAGATAACATGCTTTCTTCTCACAATAATGAGGAAGAACAAGTTTTGGGATATTTCTATCATCGCGAAAATAATACACTGAGACTTGCAGATTTTGAGCTCACCTCCATCAATTCAAAAAGAGATCTGCTTTCTCAAGTCAAAAAAATTTTCGTTCCTCTTTCTCTCTTTCTTCCAGTCACATTGAGGGGATGTCTTTTAATGAGACATACATGGGAGAAGGAAATGAATTGGGATGACTCGGTTGACCTTGAACTAAAGAAGGATTGAAAAAAATTATTAGCTGATCTCGAACCTCTTAAGGGTCTATCATTCGACCGACTTTGTTTTGATGCATCTTCTACCAACTCAGCTTTTAACATCTTTTGTGATGCTAGCTCTCGTAGCTACGATTTTTAGGTTTACATAAAAAACCCTGAGAGCGGTCCGTCATTGATGTGGGCAAAATCTAAAGTGGCTCCACTCAAGGAAAAGACACTTCCTTGCCTGGAGCTTTTGTCAGTTTATCTGGCCCTCAAATGTCTCCCACAAATAGTGACAGGAATAATAGAGGTTGAATTCTATGCAGTCAACATCTTCTCCGATTCCCAGATCGTTCTTGCATGGGTAGCAGGAGGAGGCAACAAAACAAAGCAAATCTTCGTAAGAAACCGAATTCAAGGCATCAAAAGCATGGTTTCCTCCTTGAGAAATGATAATTTTTTACCTATCTCCTTCTATTATGTCAAAACGAAGGAAAACCCAGCTGATTTGGTTACTCGAGGATTATCATATCGGGAATTCATCGAAAAATTCGATCTCTGGAAATATGGGCCTCATTGGCTTAGACACGACCAGGTATATTGGCCCAATTTCGTACAGTCAAAGGGATAACTGGGAGGTCTTACATCAACTTTCAATGTCATTCATGCCTTTCCTCCTCCTATTATAGATATTTCAAAATATTCTTCTCTATCAACATTGTTGAGAATATGTGCATTGCTTTTCAAATTTGGCATGTCCACTCTCAATTCAAAAGAGTGTGATAGAAAAATTCATTTTTTGTTGAAAGTTATGCAACAAGAATCCTTTTTTGTCGAACTTGCTTTTTTGAATGATGTCAGATCAAACTTAATTTTTGGAAGACCTCCTGATCTGATTTCTCCCCTCCTAACCATTTTTTAGACGACTCAGGCCTTATAAAAAAACAAAAGTCGGCTCTCTCGAACCAATTATTATAGTTTCGAGATAGTAAATCCTGTAGTCTTTGGAAAGTTTCATTATCTTACCAAACTCATCGTCAGAGATGCTCATGTTTCTTGTAAGCATCTCGGAATTCAAGCAACTCTGACATACATTCGATTATAGGGCTGCTGGATCACGTCAGCTCGACATACAATAAGAAAAGTTCTATCAAAATGCGCAATCTGTACTAAGTTCAATAGCTTTTCTTATCAATACCCGAAGTTCACCAACTTCACAAAGGCTCAAGTCAATTTTTATCGGCCTTTCACAAGTGTTGGAGTTGATTATACAAAGCAATTCTTCTTAAAAATCAAAGAATCAACTCAACCTCAAAAAATGTACACTCTCGGCTCGGTCGTTTGAAAGCTGTTCTTGAATCTAACTTTTTTTACTTAGAGGATACCTTCGTCGGTAGTGCGTCCGTGTATGTAAGTCTCAGTCGCAACATGCGTTGGTTCGACCCCAGAGGAGGAAATTTTCTTTACCTACCCACAATAGTTCTTTATTTACTATATATATATATATATATATATATATATATATATATATATATATATATATATATATATATATATATATATATATATATTTTTATATATATATATATATATATATATATATATATATATATATATATATATATATATATAAATAAATATATATATAATTAGAAACTTTTTACTTTATTCGTAAACTGATATTTTTTATAGAAATTATACCCTTGGCAATATAAAGGGTTGAATTTTTAATATATATATATATAATATATATATATATATATATATATATATATATAATAAATATTCTTTTTTTATAATTTTTATTTAATCATCATATCTTTTATATTTATATATATATATATATATATATAAATAAATAAAAATATATATCTATTTTCACAAAGGAAATGTAAATGATTTAATATAATATATATATATATATATATATATATTTTTAATAACCTTAAGAAAAACTATAAAAATATATATATATATATATATATATATATATATATATATATATATATATATATAAATATATATAATAATTTGTATATATATAAAAATATATTTTTATATATATATATATATATATATATATATATATATATATATATATATATATATATATATATATATATAATTGCTCGTACAAACGGTAACTTTTACTAGGTCCTGCTGCTATATATATATATATATATATATATATATATGCTGTAGTAATAAAATTAATCATCTCTTAATTTTGTACATGCCGGAGCTGGAGCAGCGTGGTTTTTTTTTCCGGCTTCGTTTCCAGGCCCCCAAAAATTTCGGCTCCACCTCCAGCTCCGGCTCCAGACCCCCAAAGATTCCAGCTCGGCTCCGGCTCCGGCTCCGGCTCCGGCTCGCTCCAGCTCAGCTCTGGCTTCGGCTCAGCTTTGGCTCAGCTCGGCTTCACCCAAAACCTTGCTGCTCCCGGCTCCGGCTCCCAGCTCCCAGCTCCAGCTCCGGCGCCGGCCCGGCTCCCAGCTCCCGGCTCCCGGCTCCCGGCTCCCGGCTCCCGGCTCCCGGCTCCCGGCTCCCGGCTCCCGGCTCCCGGCTCTGGCTCCGGCTCCGGCTCCGCAGCCCTGGTTTATAGCAGTACCGGAATTCATTTTCCTGAAGTGTGTTTAGTTCTCGTGTTAAATAATTTTTTATGCTTTCCATCGTCCCAAAATGATGACCCTTCAACTTAGGAATGGTAAAAATCGCACGGAACTATATCTGGGCTGTATAGAGGATGTGGAAGTACTTGAATGTTTTTCTTTGCCAGAAATTCTACAATTGAAAGCGTAGTGTGAGATGGCGCGTTATCGTGGTGCAGCACACAATCGTCTGCAATGTCTGTTGTGATTCGCTGAACTCGTTTTCGAAGTCGTTCCAAAACATCTTTATAAAAGACGTGATAACTGTCTGTCCTAAGGGTACAAATTCCTTGTGCACGATACCACGGCTGTCGAAAAAAACAATAATCAGTGTTTTCACCTTCGAATTGCTCATACGTGTTTTCTTCGGACAAGGAGAGTATTTTATGTACCATTCCGCACTTTGCCGTTTGGTTTCAGGATCGTACTCAAAAACCCATGATTCATCGCCTGCTATAACTTTATCCAAAAATTGTGTACCATTTCTAGTCTTTCAAGTAAATCTTATCAAATTTTCACCCTGTTCACTTTCTGCTCCACATATAAGTCTTTCGGCACTAGTTTTGAACAAATTTTTCGCATGTTCAAATGGTTCGTTAAATTCTCTGAACTGCAATTTTATCCAAATCAATTTCTTCTGCAATCACTCTGACACTGAACCGGTGGTCTCTTTCTTTACAGCTCTAACAACTTCCACATTTTCATCGTTTGTTGACTAGATTGGTCTTCCACAACGAGGGTCGTCTTCAACATTTTCTCGGCAATCTTTGAAAGCTTTGGGCCACTTAAAAACTATAGTTTTCGATAAAGTGGCATCCCCATAAGCTGCGTTTAAAGAAGCAAATATCTTAGTTGTAGACTTGTTAAGTTTCACACAGAATTTGATGGCGTACAGCTGTTCAATATTTATCTGCATCGCAAAAACGTAACGCGAATAGAAAACACGCCCATACACAAAAAGATGTAGCGCAAAAACGTAACGAGGTTAGAGCACACGCAAATACATAAACAGATGTATTACAAGACTGACTTTATAAATCTGGTTTAAACTGGTATGAATATGAAGCCTAGGTAATTAATTAGCTACCCCACTCGTATACGTCACTGAGGAGCTACATTACTCAGTCGTTCATTGGATATTCAGAAACTTACTTTTGGGATAGAGGAATATATATATATATATATATATATATATATATATATATATATATATATATATATATATATATATATATATATATATATATATATATATATATATATATATATATATATATATATATTTAATAATTATAAATATATATATATATATATATATATATATATATATATATATATATATATATATATATATATATATATATATATATATATATATATATATATATATATATATATATATATATACTATATATATATATATATATATATATATATATATATATATATATATTAAGGTGGGCCGAAACCTAAAAATAAAAAAGTGTCCAATCCAATTACTTGGCTTTTGATGCAACATGAAGATTTATGACAAAAAAAACCATGTGGTTACCAGTTTTAGCCGACCCACTTGAGGTTATATAAAAGAACTAAAAAAATTGTCAAATTTCTTAGGTTAAAAATTCTTAAATTCTTCATAAAATGCTTAATATTTGTTTAATGTGTATATATTTTAAGTACAAGATGCAGAATTTAATTTTAAACAATGTTTATTCCATGACATTTTCTAGTGACACCTATATTTAAAAAGTTATTTGCAGAAAACTAAAAACAAATCAACTTTTTTCCAAAAATTGACTCATTTAATATCTATTTGGTTGTTTTTCAGATACATAATTAAATAAATATCATCAATTTTAATATATTTAGCGATGTCTACAAGAAAAACAGCAAATAAATCAAATAAATACGTTGTGTATGAATGCTTTAAATCCTTAGAAGAATTTCCTTTTGGAAAACTTCCCACTTTAAAGCAAGTGCTTGAAAGATGTCTTTACTTTAAAGACTATAGGAAAGACAATGTTCAGAGAGATGTTAGCGTAGAACTATTCAATCTATGGGTAAATTATAATGTTTATCCAATATCTGTCATTGGAATTAAAACAAAGCTCAGCAGTTACATTGAAAATTTTTATAAATTTGTGAACTAGGACAAAAAGAAAAAGAGGACAAAAATATGAAACAGATGAAGCAGGTTTTATAGAAGAGGCAAATCAACTATTTGATGTATATCAAAAAGACCACAAGAAACTAGCAGAAATTGAAAAGAAGTTTCTATTAAAAATGACAGATGAAGATTACAAGTTTTATGAGGTGAGTATAACATCAAAAGTTTAAACCTAGCTTTAAAGCATTTACACAAATACTCAATTCAAACTTAAAATTATATTTAACATCCAGTAGGTAGAGATAAAAAGTGTTTTATAGAACTTTTCCATTTTCAGGATAAAAAAAACAACAGGCATGGCTACTGCGCTTCTAAGCTAGCTCCTGAAACACCTTCTGAAGCCAAATTAAAAAAAAGAGTTATCAAGAAAGTCTTAGTTCAAAGAAATCTAGGAAACTGGATTCTTCTGAGATGAAAGCAAGCTGCTCTTTTCAAGGACTTGAAGAAGAAAGTCCTCAAATATCTGGAGAAATAGAGAAATCAGATGCTGAAATGTCTCAGTCATTTTCAATTAGTAATGATTCAGATCCTGATTAGAGTGGAGAAATGTCAAGTTTTGAGCAAGATCGAACAAGGCTGTGAATGCTTACTGAAATATGTGACAGGTAATTTAGTTTTGTCATTAAAAGTTACAAAAAGCAAAAAAAAAAAAAATCTTACAAATCAATGCTTCATTAGACATTGAGAAATATTCATACCAAATT
>JABUQX010012806.1:55000-60000 GCA_015478945.1 Trachelipus rathkii | reverse complement strand
TTAAATTTATTTTTCTAACTTTATTTTTTATAAGTTTCCTTTTATATTTATACTTTGTGTTTAAATTTTTTTTTAATCTTTTTATTTTTAAATTTTTATTGTTTTTATTTATTTTCAATTTTATTTATTTTTGTTAAAAAATTTTGTTTAAAAACTTTTGTTTTTATTTATAAATTTTTTTCTTTATTTACATTTATTTTTCAAATTATTATTTATTTTTTAAGTTTGTCTTTTTAAAAAATACATTTTTTAAAAACACTTTTATTTATTTTTAATTTTAGTTTTTTAAATCTTTTTGTTTTTTACTAAAAATTTAATTCTTTTTATGTTTATAACGTAAAAAATTCACATTTTACACATCCTAAAGCAGTAAATTAGTAAATCAGTAAATCAAACCACCCACTCCTCCACTCCCACCTTTCTATGATCTATTGATCTATTGATTCAAATCATATTTTGTATAACATAACACTAAACGTTTATTTATTTTTTTTATTTGTTAAAAAAATATGTATTTTTTATAAATTTTTTATTCTTTTTTATGTTTATAACTTAAAAAATTTGCGTTTTACACACCCTAAAGCAGTAAATAAGTAAATCAGTAAATCAAACCATCCATCAAACCCCTCCTACCACCCTCCCATAATCTACTGATCTATTGATCTATTGATTCAAGTCATATTTCAAGTATCATTTTGGATAACCATAACAAAAATAAGTTCTTGTAAAAATTTCATAGTAAAATTATTTAACATAACCTATCAAAAATCTACCAAAACCTTAACCATCTATCATACTGGCAAACGAATACATGCTAACGTAACAAAGTTGTTACATCAATAAAAGCTATTGTATCATATTCTGAGCTAAGAACATAGTGTACAACAACAACATACGTAATACCTTACCCATGAATAAATTACTAACATAAACAAAGTTCCATACTTAACAACAGTAAAGTAACTAACTTTACATACAAAACGTAACCTATTCACACTTTTCAAGAATATCTCTATCATATCAATGTTAATTTTACATTAACATGGTAGTAATTAACAAAATATTTTCATAACCTAACCTAGCTATTATACTGAACGAAGAACAGATGCTACACACACACCCACCCACACCCACACACACACACACACACACACACACACACACACACACACACACACACACACACACACACACACACACACAAGATAGCATATCATATCCTGAGCTAAGATCATAATGTACAACAACAACATACGTACATACGTAATACCTTATGAACGAATAAACTGCTAACATAAACAAAGTTCCATACTTAAAAACAGTAAAGTAACTAACTTGCATACAAAACGTAACCTATTCACACTTTTCAAATATATCTCTATCATTTCAATGTTAATTTTACATTAACATGGTAATAATTAATAATAAATTTTATCATAACCTAACCTATTATACTAAACGAAGAATAAATGCTACACACACACACACACACAAACACACAGTTCTATATTATTACAAATGCTGAAAATAAATATGGATAATAAAATAGTTTTTTATTTACATTTTTAAGTATATTTGTACATGTAAAACATTAAACATTAAACATAGATGGATATTTATAATATATTAAATTGGTATTAAAGTACCCTTATAACCATATGATAACGTGCGACATGAATTTTTAATAGAGATTCGCTTATCGGCAGTATGTTGTACCATTTTTGTGCCGGCAACAATACTAACACCTCCATTTTTCCCATGTTGAAAAGATGTAGTAGGAACACTATAACATAACCCACTTCTTTTACTTTCGTGTAAATTAGCATTAGTATTCAGTGACTCATCTATTTTAGCAGCCTTTTTATGAGGCAGGTCATCGTCTCGTACATCATCTTCATCGACATTATCCAATTGTATTTCATTCATTGTCATCACTGTAACATCACGGTCACGGTTTTTGATATCATCATACAATGACTTATCGTGACCTATACTATTTTCAGAGCAACGATCAGTCCTTAACTTTAATATTTTTCAAAATTAATAGTATCTTTAGTATCTTTATTGATTCTAACGTTTTTGGCTTTTACAACATATTTTATATTTCCATCTGCAGTTCTTATTCTAACGGTATGATACATAGGTCCAGTACACACACAGGAATCACTGTATGCCCCAGATCCGTAATCTGCTATTTCATCTGTTAGTTCACCTAAAAGGTTTCCTGTTTCAGGAACCTCATCGTTTTCTCCAGAGACAAAAATACGAGTCTGTATCGCAGTACAATGCCCTTTGTTTGACTTTGTTCAGTAACTCGTAAGACTTTATACGTGCATATGCAGTTGTAAACGACGTGATAGGAATATTTGTTGCATTTGATGATCGTTCGGCTAGTGCATTTTCACAACTGCCACAACATATTTACTACCTATTGGAATAACACTAGGAATTTTAATATCACATTAATTGATTAGTTCCCATATTTGTTTATTACTAGTACATATTACATCTTCTCTAATAACATCTTGTATTTTGTGGAAATTTTCCCCAAAGAGAATTGAGACACAATTTTGCAATGAACCGCATCCCAGGGTTTTCTTTATATTGATAATATCAAGTTTGACACCTTCCTTTTCTTTGAAAAGACGAACAAACTTTTTAAGTTCTTCCTCGAAATCAGGATCGTCCTCGTTCCTCGAAATCAGGATCGTCCTCGTGAATATTATTAGGCAGTCCTGATGCCTCTGTCTTTATTTTTAGGAAGTGGTTCACATATCCTTCAAATAAAGACTCCTTCTCTTTAAACGACCAAACTTCAAATATTTTAAGTATTTTGTATCCCATCTCTATTGCCAACTGAATTTCAGGTGTTGTGTATACACCTTCAATGGATCTTTCATTCTCATCATGATTGCATTTCGAGCAATTATCTTTAACACATTTTACACGGAGTGGAAATATTAGTTTATTTTGGCTCGTTCAGCGAGGAAGGAATGTATAAGTCTTGTGGAGGAAGAATCTTAATGTAATCAGCACTGAAATATTTGTCATTGAGTCCATTCTTAAATGATTCAATGTCTGGTACTTTATCACCTATTAGTTTTTCAAGGGGGCCACAAGGGTATTTCATTCTTTTCTGGACATAAGGATAAAGTGATGTATAGTCTAAATACATGATCTTCTGTCCTTTAGTTGAAGGATAGTAATGTACGAAGAGTTCAGTACGTCCTCCAAACAATGAATTGTCTATTATGAGTCTGTTGTTAACAATATTATTACTAAGAAGTTGAATATAGTCACTAATGCTTATGTTTTCACCAATATGATCAGGATCTTGAATGATTTGGGTATTTAGCACTTTCCATTCACATTCCTAAGCATGTATGACATTAAAACCGGCTTCTTTATACCTATCTTCCTGTTTCATGGTCAGATTGTAGCGGTCAACTGCAGATATGTTATGGATCGGACTTTTTCCTTTATTAAAGTCTTTATGTCCATGCCATGCACAACCATGGTATAAGAAAGCCGTTTTCCTGCCGTTCACATATCCAAATCCATCAGGATAAAATCATTTGTTCTTAATTTTGAACCCTTTCTCTCCACCATTGCGAGCGTGCCTTATGTTTATATTGTTTAATTTTTCTTGATACATAAGCCAGCGAATTGCTTCGTAGGTGAAAGGTTTAGGGTTCTCTCTACCTAGAATAGTAATTTTTTCCTCAGGCATAAACACATTTTTGTAAATGGAGAAACACAAGGAAGCAATTGTTGAGCAGTTAGCTAGACAATCTATATCAAATTATTTAATGAAACTATCCCTGATCATCTCAAAACATTTTCTTAGTATATTACCATCTTGTGCACGGTACTTTTCACATTCTTCAAAAATATTGTTTTCTTTACCTTTAAACTTATTATAGTACTCTTCAAAATCTTTGTCTTTCATTATCAGACATTTTTTCTATTCGAAGATTTCTATCAGGTGGATCCTTTATAATTCAAGTGTCTTCAATTTAAAAAAAATGCTATTATAGTAAAAAAAACTTTGGAATTTATTTTCACTGGACACCCATACATTTAGCATGCTTCCAATGGCCATAGTGTAAATAATAAATGTTTAAAGTTTAGACTTCATTAGAACCCATTGAAAATTATTTTATTACTCTTTTTATAAGACTGCTGCTGATAGATTTTGAGCTTGGTTGCGTCAGTAATGATGCATATACGAACTGATGATCAAATTTCCCGCCATATATGCAGCTACAATTACTTTTGAAACAGGATTCTTTTCTAAGAATTCCATCAGGAAGTCTATAAATTGATTTACATGCGCTTTTTCGTCCTCTAATTTTAATGTAATTGTTCGAGGACCACAATTTGAACATACTTGTTCATCCTCCTTATCTGTATACATATCGCATATCATCTGGCATACCAGTAAATAAGGACTCAATTCTATTATTATTCTTCCTTTATCACCATAGTCTTTTTCTTCCTGGTATGTCTCGAAATCATAGTAACATGTATAAACCTTATGATCAGTATCTTTCTTCTACTTATTTTTCTTTTTCATGTAGCATATGTGGTATTCGTCTTCTTTAGCCTCGTATTTTTCTTCACAAATAGTGCAAAAGGCTTTTGTGCAGTCGTGTTTGAAACTACAATAGCGATCAGGCTTTATTTGTTCAAGGCAGAGTTTAAAATTTTTTATTTTCCTATACGTTTTATTATCTTGGTGCTTTTTTTTAAAACAGATAGCATTATATAATTCACGATTACATTCATGGCAGTCATGAAATATACCATCGTGATCGAATGAGCCCAGACACTTATCGTCTAAATACTGTCTACAACCGTAATGTTCACAATCTAATTTATGCACAATATTATTACTGTTGAAAGTGTAACAATATGTGCAAACGATACCGTTCATATATATGCATTCTTTTTCTTGGTGTTCTCAAAACAAAACTTTAACCCTTTGATACCGACTGATG
>JABUQX010012806.1:42500-50000 GCA_015478945.1 Trachelipus rathkii | reverse complement strand
TTTAAATTTATATAAATTCAAAAACCCACTATTCTTAATTGATAATGTAATTTACCATACTTACCGCTGTTATTAGTAGTGATCAGATGTGCTTTACAAATGTCATTTTAAATGAGAATAAATATAGTATATATATATTATATATATATATATATATTATATATATATATATATTATATATATATATATATATATATATAATATATATATAATATATAGATAATATATTATATATTATATATATATATATTATAAAGTATATATATATATATATATATATATATATATATAATATATATATATACTAATTAATATATATATTATTATATTATATATATATATATATATATATATATTATATATATATATATATTATATATATATATATAACTATATATATATATTAAATATATATATATATATATATATATATAATAATATATAATAATATATTATTATATATATATATATATGATATAATATATATATATAGATATATATATATATAATATACTATATATATATATATATATATATACAAGTCAAAGAGTCCTGAATTATTAATAATAAACTGCAAATAAATTAAAGTTAGTAATAAATTTTTACATAATAAAATGGTCTTCTAGATGTTAAAGCTCCTAAGATCTAGAATACCATTTTATTATGTAAAAAATTTACATTACTAACTTTAATATATTTGCAGTTTATTATTAATAATTCAGGCCTCCTAACTTCATACCTTTTAAACTTAGCATCTTATTGCTCTGATTTCTACTATATATATATATATATATATATATATATATATATAATATAAAAAAACATAATATAATATATATATATATATATATATATATATATATATATATATGTTATATATATATATATATATATATATAGTATATAATATATAATATACATATATATATAGTATATATATATATATATATATATATATATATTATATATATATAATATATATATATATATATATATATATTATATATATATATATATATATAGTAAAGAACAAAAAAAACACATCGCTGAATAAGCATTGATTTTTAAAAATCCTCATGAGTAGATATAAAAAAAACTTGGATAATGATATTACAGGATCTAACGAATGTTTCCTAAAGTGTTGATCGTAAGAGTTCTTCAGTAAGAATGATCCGCTAAGCAGCTCGTCGATTTATATACAACTCAGCCCTCAAATCTATGCAGTTCTGCCAAATAGCTTCTGTATGATGCGCTGTTGCCAAACCTACCAGTTTGTCTAATAAAAATAATAAGTAATATGAAACAGTTATATATATATACCAGTAATGAATGGTATTGCACCACGTTACACAGGTGAACATAGCATAAAATCATTTTCATGTTTCGTACTGATATTTTCTGAAATGGAGTGGAGCCTAAAAATGGGATAAGCCTAACAATATTTCATGTTACCTTCTGAAAGTGTTCGGTGTACATATGTGTGTCTGTGTAGCATTTTTTCTTCATTCAGTATAATAGGTTAGGCTATGATAATTTTTTTTATTAATTATTACCATGTTAATGTCAAATTAACATTGATATGATAGATATATATATATTTGAAAAGTGTGAATAGGTTACGTTTTGTATGCAAAGTTAGTTACATTACTGTTGTTAAGTATGGAACTTTGTTCATGTTATCAGTTTATTCGTTGGTAAGGTATTACGTATGTTGTTGCTGTACATTATGTTCTTAGCTCAGGATATGCTATGCTATCTTGTGTGTGTGTGAGTGTAGCATATATTCTTCGTTTAGTATAATAGCTAGGTTAGGTTATGATAATTTTTTTTGTAATTTATTAACATGTTAATGTAAAATTAACATTGATACGATAGAGATGAGAGGATATGCTTGAAGAATTGGAATAAGATTACGTTTTGTATGTAAAGTTAGTTACTTTACTGTTGCTATGTATGGAACTTTGTTCATGTTAACATTTTATTCGTGGGTAAGGTATACGTATGTTTTTGTTGCATTATTATTTCTTAGCTCAGAATATGATATAATAGCTTGTTATTGATGTGTAACCAACTTTGTTAAACGTTAGCATGTATTTGTTGCCAGATGACAGATGGTTAAGGTTATGATAGAGTTTTTGACAGGTAGTTAAATAAATTTTACTATGAAAATTTTTTCAAAAGAACTTATTTTTGTTATGTTTATCCAAAATGATACTTGAAATATGACTTGAATCAATAGATCAATAGATCAATAGATCAATAGATCAATAGATCAATAGATCAATAAATCAATAGATCAATAGATCAATAAATCATGGGAGGGTGGGATGGATGGTCTGATTTACTGATTTACTGATTTATGGTGTGTAAAACGCAAATTTTTTAAAATATAAACACAAAAAAGAATAAAAAATTTAGTAAAAATACATATTTTTTAAACATAAAATAAAAATAAATAAAAGTTTGGTGCTATTTTGCCAAAAATATGATTTGAATCGATAGATCAATAGATCAAGGGTGGGTGGTTTGATTTACTGATTTACTGTTTTAGGGTGTGAAAAACGCTAAATTTTTACGTTAAAAACATAAAAAGAATAAAATTTATTGTAAAAACAATGTTTTAAAGAAGTAAAATTAAAAATAAATAAAAGTTTTTCTTAAAAAAAATATATTTTTTAAACAGATAAACCTAAAAAATAAATAAAAATTTGAAAAATAAATTTAAATAAATTCTTCATCTTTCTTCTCCTGCACTCTGTGCTTTTCTTCTGGGGACCCCCTCCAGGGGGTTCTCAGGTAAACTTTACGAGCTTACAACACTCATATTCGAGTTCTACGACCTTATAAACATATATTTTTATACCAATTTTGGGACTAAACGAATATTTAATAATTTTGCACTGCACCGGCTTTAGCACCGGTGCAGGTACTGACTCCTACTCCTTCTCAGACTCCTTCCCCCATCCTTCTTACTTCCACCTTCTTCCTTCCTCCATCTTCTGTTCTGCATTCCATGCATTTATTCTTCTTTTATTTCAAGGGGGACCCCTCCGGGGGTCCCCAGACACCCTCATGGGTTCTGAAACCCTCATATTTGAGTCCTACGGTATCATAAACACATATTTTGATACAAATACGGAGCTAAACGAATATTTAATAATTCAGCACCGCACCGGCTCCAGCACCAGTGCCGATGTCAACTCCGACTTCTCTGACCCTGATACCTCTTTACTCCTTCCTTTTCTATGCACTCTCCAAATTTTATCATTTTACGGCCTTTTCCTATTTTCAGGGGGCAGCACCCTCTTCTGGGGGGTGTACGTGACACGTCACCTAGCGCTCAGCCTAATCTTAGAGAGGTGCGATAACCCTAAGCCCGTTCGACCGCGAGCCTTTCCTGGATATATATATATATAAATATATATATATATATATATAATATATATATATATATATATACACATCATATATACAATATATATATATTATATATATATATATATATATATTTATATATATATATATATATATATATATATATATTATACAGAGAATTTTAACGACGAAGTCGGACACTCACAACAACAATATATGAACTGGGTTTTATATAATAGCGATGATTTTCTATTGTTTGCATTTTTCAATATAAAATGTCAACTAGAGCAAGTAGAAAGACGATTTAAACGTCGATTTGGCATATAAAACTTCGATAAATCGATTGGAATTATTACAAATGATCTGCCGATCATTTAATCCTTCCAGGAACTCAAAATTCTTTTTTGGGCTACGCCCTCTTTTAATGGGCAATAAGCCTCAGAGTTCTGCGTTCAAAACCTCTGAAATCGGTCTTCCATACCTTAAATATGGTCTAGCCGACTTTGAAAGCCCTAACTTTGACGTATCAAATGTCAAAAACCGGATGTTGCAAAATGTTTGTTTGCAACATTTGCAAATTCCGGTTGCAACTTCTGGGTTGCGGTTTTAGCGAAGGTTTACCACCCCTTACTATATATATATATATACATATGTATATATATATATATATATTATATAACTATATATATATATATTATATATATTAATATATATATAATATATATATATTATATATATACTATACTATTATATATTATAATATATTTATATATATATAAGTATAAATATATATATATATATATAATATATATATATATATATATATATTATTTATAATATATATATATATATATATATATATATATATATATATACTATTATATATATATATATATATATATATATATATATATATTATAAATATAAATATATATATATATATATATATATATATATATATATATAATATATATAATATATATATAGTATATATATATATATATATATATATATATCCTACTACACCATATATTATATATATATATAATATATACTATATATATATATTATATATATAGATATATTATATAATATATATATATATATATATTATATATATATATATATATATATATATATAGGTTTACACCCCTTATATATATATATATATTGTTTTATTTTCGAATATTAAAAAGAGTAAAAAATCGTTTTACTACTTATTTTTGCGCTATTTATTTTTCTTTATGATGCCACTATTTTCGCCCTTTTATAAATGCTTCTTTGAGAAGTGAATCTTCTACAATGACATTGTTAAAACCTTGAAGAAGTTTAAAACCATTGATAAATGTTATAATAAGTTAAGGTGAATTGCAAACTGTTTAACCCTACAAAACAAACAGTCTTCCACATGAGAATCAGATTAAAGAAGGAATTTGGTTCTCAAATTTGTTTTCATTCATAGTAGATCACTGGATGTAAAGATGAGTAAACGCAATATTCTCCTACAAGAGCGTACGCAATAATTTTTTGTTTAGGGGGGCGGGGGCAAAATAGATTGAAATAAAGTCATTTTTTCCCAAACACTACTTATAAAACCGGAAATAATACAATAAATATTTACAAATTACAATATTACCTTCTTTAAAAAAATATATATGTCCAATATTGAAATTTGATTAAGTTACGAAATTACAAAGAAAATTGCAGAATCTAGTCTTACATTTATCTCACGATTTATGTACTTGAAGTAGCTTGGTTACAACGACAACATAGACGTCCGGGATTGCAGAAAATTTATTCGACCACTTGCAATCATTCAGCCTTTCTTATCTAAAATTAATTTTCTAGTGGAATACTCAAGAGACAAAGTTCATTTTCAACCTGGATTCGGTCATCGTCGACCTTGTCCATTTTGCTAACTCTTCTCAAAGTACTGAATGTCTTTTCAATTGTGCTTGTCGAACATGGTTGACCTATGATATAAGTAAGGCATTTTAATTATTGCCGGAAAATACGTTGAGACCCTTCTCAACTCTCAAACTATCAGAAAAAAGTGATGTTTTAGTTCCTCACGGTCGAGCTTCTTGCTCCCTCCAATTCACAACCAGAGTTCAGTCTTCAATATTGAAATCCTCTCAGTCAAAAAGCTCTTCAAATACTTTGATTCTCTTTCAAATTCCTTATACGCAAGGGCAAGCATCAGCGACGGATGAAGTAAGAAAAGAGAAAAAGCTGGTGAATTCTTTTCCGAGAATTTGCTCTCCAAGGAAACTGTGAAAGAATCCAGGTATGATATTAGAATAGTTATCATCCAATATTCTTCCTCGGTGGTAGCAGGAGGATTCGAGGGATGTTTCTTGCTATCCACCACTCTTGGTGGCTGAAGATCAACCATAAGATTTCACCTATCTGCTTTATCCTTGTATAAATTTCTTTTATCGTATCGTTGGTTTTGAGCGGCCGGTGACATTTCCCAAGTGAAAAGAATTTTCTTACACCATGTTCGGCATTGAAGGAAGGTATAAAACTCTTCGACTGGGTTGCATTTATTAACGCGCAATTCCAACAAAGCCAATATTTGGCTATAATGCAGGTTGAAATAAAAAAACAGGTTTTGTTGGTTGCACAATACAGCTGAAAGCATCTGTTTCTTGTAGCAACTTACCTACTTGTTTAGCGCCAGTTTTCCATACCCTGCACTATATCCACAAAAATGTGTTATGAATATTGAAATTACTACGGTATTTCTGACCATTGCGTCCGGCAAAAGCTGAAATATGCGTGTATATTTTCTTCTCAAAATGGATTCACGAAAGAAATTGATAATGCCTTTAAAAGTGGATACAGTATTGCGAATTTCAGAAGAAGAGTTCAGATCGTTTACTACAAGATTCAGTCGATGATTCGCACAATGAAAATATAATTCTTTTTTTTGTATTTTTTTCTCATTATTCACTGTACTCCTTCTTTCCCTGCCATAGCTGAGCAGCCATCGTAACCTTGTCCAACGCATTTGTTTGTATCTAGGACATTCTTAGCCTAAAAAAAACAAAAATTAATAGCATCTTGCTATGGTTTTTGCATCCATGGCTTCTAATAATGCAAATCCAATGAATCCTTTACGAACGCACATTTCCGTCTCATCAAAAAATCTGGTTCCAATTGACAATTGTTCATTCCCAGATATATCAGATGTTTTGTCAGCTTAGACAGAATATATATATATATGCTTTCTTGACATCTGCAATGATCACATCGGTCACAACACTCCCACACAGATCATTAAGTTCATTTTGTTTCCTTGGTCATTTATAAGTAGCATTTTTCGCCCCACCTGTAAGGTGTTTCAACTCATTATTTCCAGAATCTATTTGCAAACGAATTAGATCTTTGAAAATCCCTTCAGGTTGTTCTGCATCTAGTAGAGGTAAATCGTGTTTCCTTCAAAAAATAATTGTTGTTATTATAGATGAAATTAACTTTTTGTTTTATTCCAAGAGCGCCTGATGTCCAGTTACCATTTACATATCCAATGCTACATCTTCCACGAAGGATTTCGCTTCTCGTGCAGCTTCTAAGTGCCAACTACTTTCAATATTTTTCTTGCAATATTCATGGATATTCTCGAATTCGTGTAGGGTTTCACAACAAAGGAACTCTAAACTCCTTGTATAGTCCTTGCTGGAAAAAGAACGCAATGCAGACAGAGTGCTCCCTTCAAATATCTTGAATATACCAGCCAGGGAGAATATCTTTCAACCCAAATATGCAGATATGTAACGTTAGTTGCAAAATCATAACTTGGAGGATGCTTCCAAGGATTTTTTAGCATTTCTCTCTTTGTGTCAGACGGCATAACACAGGATTTCCCTACCCATTTCCCTAAAAGTCGTTGTCTTCCTCATACACCTTCTGCTTTGAAGTTGAAGGGCTCATTTCTGATTGTGGATCAGAAACTACCTTCTCTTTTCCGCTATCACTAGGCCCAGGAGGGCTAGGGCTGATTCGCTTTCCCTTCTCAGAACTTGCGAAAAGTTAATATAAATATATATATATATATATATATATATTATATTTATATATATATAATGATATATATTAATATATATATATATATATATTATA
>JABUQX010012806.1:32500-37500 GCA_015478945.1 Trachelipus rathkii | reverse complement strand
CACTTCTAGCATTCTCAGAGTGCAAGAAGGGATTTATATTATCTGCTGATGTACTTCAGTTAAGAATAGGATCTGTTTTAGCTCAACAAGATGAATATGGAAAAGAAAAACCTATTGCTTTTACAGCCAAATCGTTATCAAAATCTGAAAGAAATTATAGTACTACAGAACTTGAAGCTTTAGCTATTACAAATGCGTTATCAAAATTCCGTACCATCATTCTTGGTTATGAAGTAACTATAGCAACAGATCATAAATCATTAATATGTTTGTTTAAGAATAAACAATTAACCGGTAAACTAGAGAGATGGAATATTAAAGTCCAAGGATTTAACCCAACTTTTGTATATAAAAATGATAAATTAAATGTTTGTCCAGATTATTTATCACGGCATCCTTCGCCCAATTCTGAACATTTACATGTGAATTACTTATCTACGAATATTAAAATTTTTAGTAAAGAAATAATTTATAAGGAACAGCCTGCATGTCCTAGATTAAGTGAGTTAATAAATTGGATTGAAACTAGAAATCCATATTCTTGCTTACCTTATGTTGTTCATGAAGGATTTACTATATTACCTTACCTCAACTGAATGATATTTATTGCAAGTCCCAGATTCTCTTATTTAGACAGTAATTGATATTTTTCTTGCTTCCTTAGGTTCTGGACGTCCCGGTATAGAACGAACTGAATATAGAACTAGAGAAAAATATATTTTCTCCAAACTAGCTTCTTTAGTTAAAAAGTATTGTAAAGAATGTGCATCATGTTTTAGAAGTCAAAGGTAATAAGCCTAATCCTGTTGGAATATTTTCTTACCCATTGCCTTACACTCCTTTTTCTCGTATGCATATGGACACGTTTGATCCTCTTCCTGTTTGTATAAATTCCGGTGCAAAGCATATATTAGTGTTTACAGATAGCTTAACTAGATTTACAGAACTAGTTGCAATATCTTCCAGAGATGGTAAACAAGTAGCGAAAGCTCTTTTAGAGCGAATAATTAATTGTTAATCATCAAGTTCCTACCTATTTCGTCTTGGATTCAGCGGGGGAATTTATGACTGAGTTCTTCAAGGAATTATGCTCTTTATGGCGTGTTAAAGCTGTAAATATTGCAGTCAGAAGACCTGCAGCAAATGCCCTTGTGGAGCGTAATATGTTGAGAATAGCGAAGTATTTGCGGCTTGTAGTTTTATCAATTCATGATGATTGGTCCCAATATATTCCCTTTGCCCAACCAGCCTTAAACTCTACTTACAATTCATCCATTGGAAATAATCCACATTTCATATTGCATATGTATTAAAAACGCTTACCTTATGATGTTATTAATCCGCATTTTCCTTTCCTTATGAAGAAGATTTCTCATGGTAAAATATTACATGATCATACAGCTGAATTACTTGGAAGGTCAGCAAATATTCGTGAATTAGCACGAGAAAAATTAAAAAAGAAACGTTTATTGCTCATATGGATCATTTTAAGGTTGTGCGTTTCTCAATACTTCGTTCTGAGATAAACTCACTTCAAACTAGTATGCAACCATATACTCCTGCATCTACTCAACAACAATCATATATTCCTGCCGTTTCTCCACAGAATTTTAATCCGGCAGCATCTCAGAAAGTTAAGATTTTCAACCTACATTATCTCAACCAGCGCCAGTAAAGGCTATTAAGCCTTCATATTTTCCTAGTGATCATGACAGAAATTTTGTTTCTAAATTTATTCCACCGGCTTATTCTTCATTTAGTTTCTAACCACCAAGCCGGTATGTTGTTGATAAAAAAAAATCCGTTACTAGCTTCCCCACTTATATAATCTCATAAGAAGAAAGGTGTTCTTCCCACAGAGGTTAATAAAGGAGCAACATTTCCTGTTCCTTCTGATCCATTAATTTCATCTCCTTCCCTACTTCAAGATGAAGCTAGAGCTTTACCACACAAACAATCTGATTCTTCTCCTGTAATTTCGTCTGATCAGGTTATTTCTGCTCCGTCTTTTCTGGGGGGCAGTACTACGGAAACTCCGAATTTTATAGGGGGGAGTACTCCGCAAACTTTTTCCAGTTTTACAAGTTTCCAGAACAAAACTACTCAGCAAACTCTTAGAACTTTTCCCAGTTCTACCAGTTTCCAGGACAAAACTTTGATAACTTCCAGAACTAATTTCAGTTCTGACAGCTCTCCGCAAACCAAAATAATTTCTCTAACATGTGTTAATGTTGATAACACTCCAACTTCAGTTGTTGTATCTTCTGCTGCACTTCCAATTAAGTGAGAAGTACATTTTAGAGATCATAGAAAACGAGATCCATCCTATAGGACAGCATAAATTGTTCAAAGGACCTAATGATGTACCGAAAATGTCATTGCGTTCTCATACTTCAGCTAACATAGTACCACCTAGTACGGATAATATATAGTCTCCATTATTGCGATCTCATACTTCTGATAATATAGTACCACCAAGAACTGTTACTATACAATCTTTGACATCTGATAAACCTTCTCCAAGACACAGTCAAGATAGACAATCAATAGATCTTAAGTCTGGAAGGAAGTCAGAAGTAGCTTCATCAATATCATCTAGATTACAGATAAGTCATGCTAGAATGGTAAAATTCTCTACTTCCTGAAGAAATGTAACTATACCACCTACTATTTCTGAAAACAAATTTTAAAAGTGCTTATTCTAAAGACCCAAGTAGACAAAGCATCTCACCATTCCCATCATTCTCATCATTCCCATTTCCATTCTGAAACTAAGCATAATCATCAAAGGAAACATTAAGTTTTCTATTTGTATGTTCAAACTAAACGCTTTTGATGTAATTTTATAAACATTAAGTTTTTATTTATATAACCCATGTTGCATGTTTTATAAATATTATAAATTTTATAAACATTAAGATTTTTATTTGTATAATCCATGTTGCAAGCTTTTGATGAAATTTTATTACCGAAAATAATTAGTACAGTACATAACTTACCTAGAAATAATTGTTAGTATTTAGATAGATCCATGAGAGTTAGTTAGAGACTTGAACAAAATTGATGTAATATAAATATTATTTTGCTTTGCTTGCATGATTTTCATGTTAGTAAAAATATGTTTTCTCATTTATTTCATGACATACTTCTCAATCACTTTCTTATACATAATTGTTTACATAAACATTGTGTTGTAAAGTTTCCTAGATTTTCAATTTCTTTTACTAAGGATTTGGGTAGAGTGTTCCTAATTTGTTGAGTTAACTTTCAGTCTTCAACCACCGCTAAAATTGCTAAAACTTACATTGTTTGATATTTAATAGACAATCACAACAACAGTCTGTTTATGAAAAGCAACAATATATATATTTCTACAAGAATTGTGTTTGACAATGGAGAGTAGATGATGAAGTTGTCAATTTCTTTGAAGATTGGATTCATTGGAAAACAATTGTATGCTGCCTCATAACAACTGAATAAAATTTTTATTAGTAATTAAGTTTAAGGTTTAGTAAGGGACCTCTATATCCAATGACGTCATTCACTCATATATATTAAAAACATGAATGCCAAACTTTGTGTTGTTTTTAAAATATAAGATGTGCCGCTCTCCTAAGTAACCAAATTAAGAGCAGATCAAATAGGCGCTGTAGAAGAAAGATGTCATTTATTTTGCTCTCCTTATAATTGCAATTTTGTTTAAATTTATATGTATTGATATAGCAATATTCCATGAAGATCAATGCAAGTAGTTTATTTAATTTTTAAATCATCAACCGGTGTTTTACTATTTGCTTCATATTTTGCATAGAGAGTGTTAATATTTTAAAGTGTTAAACTAATTATTTTATTTCTCTTTTATAGGAATTTAATTTATTGTTTATTAATTAACTTACTAATTTGAATTATTATCAAAAGAAATTATGAATAGGACTTTAATTAACATTCACATTAAAATAAGCGTTATCCGTTGAACAAATAAAAAGAACCTGAAAGTCTTTAAAAATATAACTAAAATGGTTCATTGTATATATATTATATTTATAATTATATATATTATATATATAATATATATATATATTATTATTATATATATAAATAAATATATATTATATATATATTATTATTATATATAGGCCTATTTTTTTACGATCCGTCAGTTTTGATTTTTTTTTTTTATATATTTGCTACTACATCTTTCAATGCTCTTCCATCTGGAACGGACATTTTAGAAGTTGAAATATTGTATAATAATTTTTAAAAATCCATTATGTAAATTATTTTCAAAAATGAAATATCTCGAAAAGTAGACGCTTACAGAAAACAACTAATACATTATTTGAAAATACAGCTATAAAGCTTATACAAGAATTTAAAAAAAAATAAAAAATAAAAATAATAATTTATATATAATTGGGGCTCGAGCGAGGACAGAGGTGGACGTTTCATACCCCGTAGAGGGGCGGAGGACCCGCTACACCCAAATATCAAGAGCGGGGGTTCCGGAGACCTTCCGGAAGGGAAATAGTCTCTTACCTCTGTCGTTCCCGGAATGCGAAGACCGTCTTCGCATCTTTGCGGTTTACTCTTGGTTATTAATAGTTTGAATAATTTATTATAATATATATATATCATATAATATAATTATTATTATATATTTATATATATATTATATATATATATATATATATATATATATATAAGACACCACACAAACAGAATACCCTAATCCCTAGGATGGAAGTAAACCTCTCATTAACAATCTCCAAAGAAAAAAAATCCGGAAAAAGCCAAGCCCCCCCAAGGAAGATAGCTCATTTCTCTCTTCGACAGCTTGCGACCTTGGAACCTTCATTTGCTCACACTTGAGCTACCTGACACTTTTTGCATAATAAGTGAAATTTAATATATATATAGCTATATACTATAATAATATTATACTATATATTATATATATATATATATATAATATATTATTTATATATATATATATATAATAT
>JABUQX010012806.1:15000-30000 GCA_015478945.1 Trachelipus rathkii | reverse complement strand
ATTTCGGCCTAATAATCGTAAATTTGCAATAAATATTTTTTCCTTGTTTTCTTTAAGATTTTTACACTACAGAAAATATAGAGACGTCGCGTCTGAGTCCGCGACATTGCCAGGCGTATGATGCCAAAAAAAATTAATTGAAATAATTAATTGTTTTTTAATATATTTTTTTTTTTAAAGTTTTGTAATAGTAATCAATATTTGAATAATGTGCAATATGATATTTTAAAAAAATAATCGATTTTATAATATTCCACTTTCAAACAGACCAGTTTTTTCAATAAACACTTGCAGTATATAATATTATATAATTATTTAATAATATAATTATATAATATATATATATATACTATATATTATAATACTATATAATAAATATATATATAATATTATCTATATTATATATATATATATATATATTACATTTAAAAGAAAAAAAATATTTTCTTGGTAATATAAAATATGGCGATCCATTAATGACGAATTCTTTCTTTATGTTTATTAGGTTTACGTTTAAATAGGAATTTCTGAAATAATAGTGTGTAAATGAATTGATTTAAAATTGACCTATTTTTCACATAGCAAAGAAAAGGGTTTAAAGATTTCTCACATAAAGAACAAATACCCCGAAACTTTAACGCCCTAGAACCTAAGCCATGTTAAGATCTCAACTAAATTCTAGATTACCTGCTTTTATATATTATTTAGTGACAGAGATATAAATTCAGTAGATAATTCTATTATAGTTATCTTTCAAGCTCTATTAGAGAATATTAAACTTGTCTTCGGTTGAAAATCAAATGTGTATGAATTATTCACACTTTCCAAATGGAAAATATTGATTACTATTTAAATTTATATATAATGATCACAAAGAGTGGCTTATTATATATATAAGTATATATAGGTGTATATATATGTATAATGAGTCTATTATTTGCTACTATATTTATTTAATATAATATAATATAGACATAATTATAACCTTTTAAACCTAATTAAAATTCACAAGTATAGATTATACTGTGATCTGGCGGAATTAAACCTTAATCCTTAGATTTTAACTATATATATGAGTATATATGGTACGTTTATTAATATAAGTGTTAGTTCCTCGTTGAATTTAATAGGGGTGCGAGGTATAGTATATAGGCGAACTCGTATGTAAAGAGGCTGTCGTATTATTTATAATATTAGTAGGTTGATGGCAATAATCTTTTTTTTTCATATACGTGTATAAGTATTTAGATTGCTATGCGTGTCCTGTGTAGGTGTCATTTGAGGTCTGAGTGGGGAATAAGTGTATGAAATGTTTGAATTTAGATCTCTTCGGTTAAGCTAGGGGCAGGTATGATGTTGATTTCTAAGTATTGATATGAATTCATGGATATCTTGTAATCAGCTATGCTGATCAGCCCTAATACTCATATATACTTGTTTTTCAATCAAAGATAATTAGTTTATATATAATAATTATTTATATTAAATATCCGTACATATTGAATAATTATACTTAGTATCATTTATACTACACTTGTTAGACATAACGTCATAACTCAGTATTCCTAGTTATAATACGTGTAGTATATTTATTTATCACCAGGAGGATCTCTAGTTACGTTACTTCAACTAATTAGAATGATCTTGTGATATGCTCTTCTTTAGATATTGCTATTTTACGGTATCTATTAATCTTGGTCTATATAGGTTATGATTCAAACGTTGCGTGGATAAAGAGAGATTCATGTTTGATTATTTGTCTATATGCGTTAATAATCGAGTGAATATTATTGATTTAAACGGTGTCTACAAGAAATTTTCATATTTGGTTTAATAAGTAGGAAAACGAGAGATAATGGGTGGTATTCCACAAGCAAATTGGGTCATATTTTAGTTATAACAATAAAACATATATTAAATATAAGAGATAATAAAAAAAATGTATTTAGAGCTTTCTGATTTAGTTAGTTGCTGTATAACCGGAATTGGTTATATTCATATATAGAATAGTATACTCTTACGATTTAATAATCTAATGTGAGTAATGTATTAATGATGCATCTTTTTACATTTTTTAATTCCGAATTCTCGTAAATTAATAAGTTAGATTATTGGGCATTAGTTGATTAACAGCCCATTTAATTTATATGTTTAGGTGCTTGCTATTTGTGGAAATGGAATATAAATGGTCGTATATATAGTTAATTGAGTTAACGTGCACTGCATATAACTATCATACGGGTCTCTATCGTAATTCTATTGGTGTGTTCAATGTATATTACATAGTATAGGTGTCGTAAGAATCTAGATTTATAGATTACTTAACGTGGGACGTGTGATAGCATTATATCCTTTTAGGTGAGAGATCGGAAAGTTCAGTAGTATATGATTGTTCTTCTCCTCTTGATTTATTATGGTTATATAAAGGAAGCGTGTCTAGCGTGATTCTCAATAAGAATATTGCACGTCTACTATCGATTTGACAGTTCTCGGTGTCATAGGCTTGATTGTAATGTTTAGATATATAATTATAGTAGTTGGGAATGTATACAGGGTAGTGTCGCCGTGATGTAACTTGGTCTAGGGTTATGAATACATATATAGAGGATGTCTTTATACGGAGGCAATATTTATATGGAGATCTTTATATGAAGAGGGTTTTATTCATCGGAGAAAGTTATGTATGGAGCGTCTTTATATGGGATCTGTTTTTCATACATTATTTGAGTTTTGGAGCAGGGCGAATACAATGTAGTTTAAAACTTACCAATTTTGATATATCAAAACAAGAGACCGGTAGTGTTATGATGATGATAGTGGCCTCCCGCATGGGTGGAAATATAGTCTATCCTGTCATATTGCCTGAGAATGGCGAAGACCTCTAGACTCCTGAGACATCGGGTGCGTGTGATTCTCCTTGGGGTCGATCCGATCATTAAAGTGATTTAATAATAAGATATCTTGTCTTTTTTATATAAACTAAAGATATATTACGAGTAGGATACCAATGGTAAATCGCTCCCATGCAGATAGATTCCTCTGTTCGGCACTTTCCGGGAATAATTAGGTCAATGCGCGCACAGTGCTTGTCTCTTCCTCCTCCGGGATGTGTCTCCGTTATCTCTCCCGCTTGGCTGGTAATTTGTACTTGAGGTTGCGCTGGTGGAATTCCTCCGCCTCACTTGTCCCACGGGTAAAATTGGAACGTCCCCTCCCATCTGTTTTCCCGTCGCTCGAGCCCCCTAATGGCCTGATATATGCGTATTGTCAGTATTTGCCTTCAGAAGCGGTGTTATGGGGTCAGGGTATAGTAAAAGTTGTATTACTAGCAGGGGAGCTTGGTCTAGTCATGGTTGGTGAGTCACCCTTTCTCATACGTCGGTGATTATTCTAGTATCAAATTTTAGTTACGATACTGAGCTGATGATACTGTGAACTTTTTAATATTAGTTTCGTGGTGACGATGTCTGACGCGTATTCTGTTGCAGCTGATGCCGTTCGCTGGTCCATTAAGAAGTCAGGGATCCGGTTTGAGATATGTAGTCTGTGTGTTGATGGAGAAACTGAGCGGACTTGCGAATGTAATTGAATCTGCGTCTTTAAGTCTGATGGGATAATGTTTGTGTGTTAAGAATATTATTATATTTCTGTTCGGTTATATCATTTATTATGTGAAATGGGCTGCGTGTGAATGAACATTTGATAGATGCTAACTAATTGTAGCATATACTATGGATGCTATGTTATTATGATAGTAAGAAGTAGTGTCATTCTTTTTATCGTTTTGTGATATAATTGTGGTGATATGTTTATCGATGTGGTGTGTTGTGATGATGTTCTTATGATGTGTCGATTTAGATCCATTCTATTTATGGTCTCTTAGCGTTTTAAGTATATCGATTGATGGTATATTAGTGCAGATCGTCATGTTTTTGTGTTGAGGTGTGTGTTAAGTATATTAAGGCGGTTTCGAAGATGTGTTTAGGAGGTCTGTGTATCATATAGCAGCGGTATGTCTAGTTTTATCTCATCGTAGATTGGAATGATTGACGAAAGTTTGTATTTTACTTTTTTGTTGACGATGTTTCATGAAGGGGGTAGTGTTCAGTGTGGTTCGATAGGATAAATTTGTGATTCTATTATTTCATGTGAATGACTAGTAGTATAGATGATGTCGTCAATGTTTTAGTAGGCTCAGAGTTGTGTGCGTAATTTCAATTAGCGTGTGTCTTATACTGGGGGCTTTATGTAGTGTTTAATTATTCGACGTTAAATTTATTAAATCTGCGAGGTCGCTACTGGTTATGTTAACAGCTAGATTTATATCGATAATGCTAGAGTCTTCTAGGAGTCTGATGTACCTTGGTAAATGGTTATAAAATGGATTTGTAGGTTCTATTGGAGATATAGTGGGGGATAATATGCTCACGAGATGTACCTTAAGCTGCTGCTGATGTGGGCTAGGCAGAAGTCGATGCATCGTTACATCAGATTACTATTGGGTGTGTCGCATGATTATTGTCATGCTGTTCTTTGATAGTAATAATGGTCTATGAGTCAGGGTGATTTATCAGACGGAAGAGTTACTACGTCCAATTTGTCAAATAAAATAAATAATTAAAAAATAACATTAAAATAATAATAATAATATTATATATATATAATATAATAATATATTATATTATATATATATATATATGGCTAATATATAATATATTATTTAGAATTTTATTCAAATCTTTGAATTATATGAAATATTTGTAAGTTTAAGATAGACGACATTTCAATATTTATAAATGATCGTTGGTGTGATAGTTTTGATAGGTTACCTTTTATAGCTTAAAAGGAATTAGCTTCTACAGTCAGTTGATAAGTGAGCTAAAATCGTCAGTCTAGGATCCATTGTCGATGGAGCTGATCGTGTTCGAAGAAAACGAACATTTGTATATTCTAAAGCGGATCTATGTATGTGTGTGTGCAGGGTGGTCTCAATAGCTCACAGTGTTAAAGAATGATGGCAGATTAACATCTGTACAGAAGAGTCTATAAACACACAATTTAATTACGATTCAATAACAGCAGCTCAGAAGCGAGATTATAGGAGTTTACACAGATTTCTCGGGATGTGAACAGTTACATGTCACTACGAATACCTTTATATCTGGTTAGTATTAGTAATTTTAAACCTGTTGATAGATCTATTATTATGAAAGAAAGAAAAAGAAAAAAAAAAAAAAAAATAAAGAAAAAAAAGATTGATGCTTGATCATACGTGGTTGCGGTGGATGAAAAGTGGAAGATATTTAAGGATGATATAGAAGTAGTAGTTTTAGGACGGTAGTATATAGATATACAGAACGAGGGACTAAATCGGGCGAATAGGTGGGGGGTTGAGCGTGGCACCTGGAAGTTATTTATATGTCATAGGCTTATCAGGACCTACGGACCTGCAAGAGAGGAGAGGGGGCTTAGGCGGGGCGGGGCTCTGAGTGAGAGGGGAGGATGAGTAGAGATTTATAGTGTGAGAGTATTGTTAATTTTACGGTGTCCTGTATTAATATTATATATATCTATTACCTATAGTTTATATTATGACTATAAGTATAATATAACTATATGTATGGTATTAGTATATAGATATCGATATGTAAGTCCTTATTTACTATGAGATAATTTTAATAATTATATTTACCTAACGTAATGCCGTACATCACTCAATATACTTTATACAACTACTACTCTCAACCACAATCAACCCGCTGCTCAAATATTGCTTTGTCATCTACAACAAATAAGACAACCGTATGCTTTAGAAAGGAATGGAAAATTTCATTTATTCTTATGAGAATATCTAAATTGACGCGAAACTTCTTTTTCCGCAGCATCGAATATAACATTTTTCTTACATTTCCCTCTATTAGTAGATATGCATTTTTTTTACTATTTCGCACGCACACCTCTTATGAAAGCAATGCTGATGAAGAGATTATAGAATTGTAACGTGTGGGTTTCGGCAAAACTGCTTAGGAGGATGATTGGAATAAAGGGTAACGAGAAATAGTATGGGGCTTACTTCATATGTAAATAAATATAATCAAAAATATTAAGAGAGTAACAGTAAAGTCTATATATTCATATCATGGGTAGAGGGATACAGATAATATATATATAATATATATATCATTAAATATATATATACTATTATATATTATATATTCGTATAGGGGGGGGGGGGGAGGGATGGAGGGGGGGGGTAGGGGGGGGGTGAAGGGGCGGGTGGTTTGATATATAGGGTAGAGGGATATATAGGGATAGAGGAGAATAAATATATTATATATATATTATATATTATTAAATTATAATATAATATAATAGGTATATACTAGGTAGGGGGGTAGGTATAGGGTAGTTAGGGGAGGAGGTGAGTGAGGGGTAGGGGGTATATTGAGTGGGTGGTAGGGGTATCTATATATAGGGGGTAGGGGGGGGGGTAGAGGGGTATATATTATATAAATATATTAATAAATATATATATATACATATATAATAATTATTACTATATAATATAATATATATATATCGTATTATTATATAATAGAGAGGGGGGGGATATATCATAATTAGGGGATATATATATATATATTATAAGGTATTTTTTGGGGGGGTTTTTTTTTTTTTTTTTTTTTTTTTTTTATTTTTTTTTTTTTGTTATATTAATTTAGTATATATTTATTAATTGATTTAAATATATACGGGGGATATATTTTGTAAGTATTTAATATATATATTTAATAGTTAGGGAGGGTATGATGTTGATTTATTATTTATAATATTATTATAGGGAAATATTAGGTTAAATTATAATATATATATATTATTATATATAATATAAATTATATTATATATATGAGGTATATATATATATATAATATATTAGATATATATAAATTATAGTATATAAATATATATATATATATATAAATAATAATATATAATAATAATAACCAATACTAGGGAGATAATTAAATCATTTGAGTAATTAAAATTTCTAAAATATTCTCTCTATTAAATCTTAAATACCTAAAACAGGCAAGCATTGCAAGGCCGGCAAGCAAATCAGATGGATTAAACTTTCCCAAATTAGAAGTGATCAACTAATACGATAAAAAAATTTATAATTCGACGTTTCGGGAAGTGGACTATTCCAATCATCAGGACAGCAAGTCTTTTTTTTATTTTATTAAATTTACAAAAATTAAAATATCTATTAGTATAGGGGACAGGGAGGCGGGGAGGGTGTTTGCGTGAGGTCGGATAACAAAAGAAATTATATGATAGTAACATTTTTCCAAAAAAACGTCAGGTTGTTCAGTTATGAAATAGAACAGGTCTTCTCATTGAAATATTCTCTTCACCATTATATTAAATTTCTGTTAAAAAACTGACAAACTTAATACTAGGTTTAAATTGCAACAAAATAGAAGTCTTTTGATACCTTACACTTTTTCCAGCAAACATTCTCATCAAATACAGCACCAAGTTATTAGCCCTTTTTTAACATATTTGTTTTAAGAATTTCTGTAAAACTTTTCCCGAAACACCTCTGTCAATTTCTTCCTAGACTTAGTTCTGATAAATTTAAATCTGAGTTAGAACTTTGATAGCAATGGGAAGCAGTAAACACATTTTTAACATAAATATAATAATAAATAAATTATTGTTTCTCATAAAAAAAATATTCTGCTTCTTTAATGACTACTGTCTCCGAAAGCGAAGAATGGGGTTGTAAGTGCATAAATGCTTTTGCCACCATCGCGTACTGAATCTCCAGGAAGCCTATAATTTTTACATTCTCCGGAGAACTTTATGCCAATGAAATCAAACTAGTTTAGTAGTCCTCGATAATCACTCTGGTGATTCTTGCTAGGCTCACTTGCAGAAAGCCTACGTCGTCTTGGATATGTTAATAGGTGTATGTTTGAGGATTGAGGTCACAGCCTCTTTGTCTGAGTCTGGCATATTAGACCAAGAGCTTGGAATCTCTGAAAATTTTCTGGTGAGACCATGGTTAACTCTCCATTTTTCCCATGAAAAGTTCTTTAGGATCACCTCCAATATGATGGGCGACATGCAAATATAACAAAGCCTTTGGCCTAATCTTTCTCCAGCAGTACAGGCTCTATCATATTATTACCGTGTTTGACATGTTATTTTCGAAAACACATTCTATTACACTTTTATTACTTCACGAGTAATTTTCAAGCTTTTGACTGGGAATATCCCGTACTATTCTCTAAAGCTGGTACCTCTAAAACTGCTGCTCTTCTCCATTGCTCACAAAAATGGTCAACCTCTCTACATTTTCTTTTTGAGGATGTTTGGTAACATCTTACCATCCCAGTATACAACTGTTCCCTCCAATTTCTTATTTTGAAATTTATTTTTTATTTATCTGCTGTTTGTTGCGGTGAAGGCTACGTCTTCTAATTAGGCTGTCCTCAGAATTATTCTTCAGATGTTTATCTAGACGCCTCACTGTTGCAAATAAATTCGCATGGCGTCTGTCAGAAATTGTTGCAGGTTCATAGTCGGATGAGTGAGTGAGGAGGGACTTGGTTCCATGCATTGTCTTTTTCTTTTGGTACAGAACACATGCCTCAACATCATCTCGCCGTTTCCTAATTCTAAGATTTACTGTCCAAGAACGAGAGAGATGTGTTCGATCGTCTTCTTATGATAGTTTAATCAGAGCTCGAATTAAAGCTCTATTTTTTTTCATTCGAAAGAGATTGAACTCGTCACAGACAAAAGCTCTATTGAGTAATAATAATAATGAAAAAATGTATTTTTGAAAAAGTAAAAAAAAAATAATTACTTTTCTTGGGTTTGCTGAAAGATATATTTCCCTTTAGCTTCTCAATCTGGCTTTCTTCACTTATTCTTCTTAAGCCCTTGCCATCTGGTTAAATCAAACACCAAACCAGCACCGACGCCTTCTGTCTGTTGTAATTCGAGGAAATTGAATATCGTCTGTTTTTAGTCATTTGTAATACAGCATCTCACAGCAAAGTCAAATATACTTCTAAGCTTAGATTTAAAAGCATTAATTCTCTGAATTTGGATTTCCTGTAAGAGCTCTTTTGGTTATTTGGACATTCTTTATACAATTTTCCAATTTATTGATGCTTTTAGCAATTGAGTGTGCCCTGTTTAGCTTTTGACGAATAGATGTACCTCGTTTAGGGCTAGGATTGCGCAGCTTCTCTGAACTTCAAACCTAACGTGGCGGCATATATGGTAAATATTAACTTCAAACTGGGCCATTTGAATGGAAGTTTACTCCTGTTATTTGAGGAGAAGGATATCCATCTAAATAAATTTTGGTTTGGTCACGAATACTAACACAGTTGAAGTGCACAGGACGCCATATTATATGAACAAAAATAAAAATAAAATAAATCATAATATTAATAATTTTAGAATCTGTTGAATTTAATAAACAATAAACATATGAAAATACAAATCAATTATTTTCATACACCTTGGATTGAAATCTTGTAAAGGATGAAAAACGAAAAACAACAAACAACAGATCTTTATTTATCCTACAATTGGACATGAAATAGAACCTGGACATTTCATGTATATTGCTGAGATATTAATACCGTAGTCAAAAAGTAGGGTGCTGCGTGTCATGTTAAAAGCTAATATATAAGGCTTTAAAATGAGCTCTTATTTTTCTTTCCTCCCTATTACGGTTGTCCGCCAAACGCTACAATTTGGCAAATTTTGGTAAGAAAGTTCAATTTTCCGAAAGTTGAATCGACCTGGCTGTAGTTCATTCCGTAAAGGCCAATGAACTTTATGGACTTTTTGTAATTATCAGCATTTTCAAAATGTGATAGAAATAATTTTTTTTTACTATATTATTAGGAACTGTCTAATATATATAATTAATATATATATTATAGGGTATATATATATTATATATATAGATATATATATATATTATATTATTAAGTATATTATATATATATATAGGATAATATATAGATATATATATTATATAATAGTATAATATATTATATATATTATTATAGGAAATAGATATAGTATATATATTAATATAATAGTAATATATAATATAATAATATATATATATTTTATAGTATATAGGAATAAAAAAAAAAAAAAAAAAAAAATTTATATAGGTATATATATTAGTAAAAATATATAGTATTATATATATAAATAGGGATTGTATAGTATATATCTATTATTAGTAATAATATAGGAATGTAATGTATAGTTATAATAAATATATATATACGTATATGATAATTTAGAGTATTATAGAATATATATAGAATATATATATAATTAAATATATAATATATAATTATATATATATAATATATATATATATATATAGTTATAGATATATATAAATATATATATTAATGTATATTATATATATATAATATAATATATATAGTTATTATATATATATATATAAATATATAATAGATATAGTATATATAGTTATATGTATATATAGATATAGGTATATATATTATAGATATAATATATAAATATATATATATATATATGTATATATATATATAATATATATAGGGTATAGGGCTATGTAGGTTTGATACTTGTGGATTATAAAAGTATACGTACGGCAACTGAATGGAGGTGTATAAAATAAAAGTATTAAGATGCAGAAATTTGTAATGAAGAGAAATAGTCAGATGCTTGAATGCGTATTCGGAAGAAGGAAACATACGAAAAGGATGGTTAAACTGTAGTTAGAAAGAGAAATATAAGAAAGGTTACAATTCCATACATTATGAATACGGAATTATTAAAGATAAGGGAAACGGCGCATCAAAGCGGAATGAGATAATTTAAGGCGAGAATTTACTTCGTTTTTTTTGTGGCACCAGAAGGTTAATGATGGTTTTTATCGATAATATTTATCATTTTAGGCGAGCCAGACTAGCTTGAAACTGAGAAATTGGAGCATCGAGGACAACACAGCCGATCATGGTATTCGACGTCTGGAGTCGGAGCATCTTGAACGAACGAGGCTGAGCGGATTTTGACCAGTAAATGAAAAGTACAGTGTTATGGTCCTACGTGTCCTGAGTTATTGCTCTAGTCGACGAGGCAGAAGGATCCTAGATTCAGCGAAGGTTGACATATAGTTCGGTTAGTGATTGAAACTAAAATTTGTAGTTATATTTGTGTGTATGATTTTATCTGTTATATTTTAAAACGTTGACATCTGAGTGGGTTCACGATTATTCAAAATTGTTAGTGCTGGTGATAATTAAGTACGAAACTCGTTGAGTAGTCTTCTTTTATTTGGAAATTTGATTAGTTAATTGTTTCTGCGATTATTATGGGTATTCTAAATGAATATTCTTACTATTTTAGGATTTACACATATTTTTAAGATATAGGAAAAGAAGGGTTGTTAAAGAATGAGAAGGGTACTTATTGAAGTAAATTTGTGCTTTTAATATATATGTGTTATATAATTCTAATTCTTTTCCTTCTTTTATATTAACTATATTCTCAGCTTCACTTCTAACTCTTTTATTGACCAGGAGTCATGGTATTCGTGACGGTTCAGATATAATAATATACTATATTAATAGTATATATATATAGTAATGATATTATTAAATATAAATATTAGTAATAGAATATATATATAGTATTATGTATATATATAGTATATGATTAGGAAAGTTATATAATGTATATTAAAATGTCTATATTGAATAAAAACCTTGTCTCCTTAATATTATATAGGAGTAGTGGGGGGGAGGGGATTAAGTAGATATGGTAGGAGGTATAGTATACTTATAATAATGAACTATAAGTATTATAATATATATATATATAGTATAATAATAGTATAATTAGATATAACTATGGATATAGGAGGTAGGTAGTGAGGAGTAGGGTAGTATATAGAGGTTATATGGTATACGTATTTTATAGTATATATTATTATTATATATAGGATATACTGCGATATAATATTATAGGGTTAGTGGATATAGGTATAAGGTAGGTATACGGAGGGATATATATATATAATATAATATATATATATTATTATATAGTATATAATATATATTTAATATTAATATTATATAATTATATATTTATATTTTATATATAATATATTTATAATATATATTATATAATATAATATATGAGGGTATTTTGTTAGCTAGTATAATAGGGGTATATATATATATATAATTATAACTTGATGTTTATTTTTATATAATGCTTTTTTCAATAAAGATAATAAAAATGAAAAACTTGTTTTTTACTTCCCCCTGTAAACTTTATTGGTTAATATAGAATTATATTTCTAGTTGATAAATAAAATTTAAGTAAAACTTTAAATAAATAAAAATATAATAGTTTAAGATTACTGTAAAAGAGAAAATATAAATTTTTCACGATAAATAGAAACTGATATTATAAAAATATAAGCCATTGTTTAGAAAAGAAATCAAAGGAATACAAAAATGTGCTCTTTCAAAAGAAAATATAAAAATTGTAGAAAACGATAACGTAAGTATCTAGATGTTTTATAAATTTAGTAATCATAGGAGTTCATTACACTACCAATATTAATACTGCTACTGTCCTATACTACTACTACATACTACATACTCTACTTGACTACACTCTCTCCATCTCCAATCTGAATCTGCTCCGGAGTCGGTGGACTCCATCTCTGACACTTATATGGGGGGTAGGTTATTATATATATGAGAGGAGATTATATATATAGTATAATAAATAATATATAATATTATATACTATAGTATGTATATATAGTATATATAGTTATTCTACATAAATCTATAAAAGTAGTAGCGGAGTAGTAGTATATAGTATATTTAATATATATGTATATATAGATATATATGATATTATATACTATATAGTAAGGTATTATATTATATATAATATAATAATATATATATATATATAATAAAATAATTTAATAATGAAAGTGTTAAATAAAATATTTTTTAAGAACTTTATAGATGGAACATTTTAACAATAAAATAACTTTTTAGCGCGAAAAGCACAAAGTTTATCGACCACTATAGATTCTGAAATAGTTATTTATGTCAAATAAAGCAAATAAGTAGTTCAATATTTATTATTAAACGTAACTTTGCTACCTTTTCTCCACAATGGCTCCAGCACCGTGATCCGTACTGGTCTCCACAGGACTCTCTCTAGACACAGAACTTCATTTCTTCCAGTTTTGTTCTTCTTTTCATCTTGCACTTCATCGGGGTATGTACTTCTATGTTCCTCTGTTCCACTCCCCACCGGCCCTGCAATCCGGTTCTGCTCGGGGTCGCTCCAGATCCTACACGCCGAACTCCTCTCAACACGGTTCATACGATAACTCAGATGCATCGGCCTATCAGACTTCCCTTTTCATTTCTGTTCTTTTCTTCTTCTGTTCTCTTCTTGTTCTTCTTTTTGTTCTCTCTTGTATCCTCCTTGTTGTGTAGTTGTTGTTGTGTTATTGTTGTCTCTTCTTCTCTTCTTCTCTCTTCTTCTTCTTTCTTTTTCTTCTCTTCTTCTCTTCTCTCTTCTTCTCTTCTCTTCTTCTTCTTCTTCTTCTTCTCTCTCTCTACTTCTTCTCTTCTCTTCTCTTCTCTCTTCTTCTTCTCTTCTTATTCTTTGCTTCTTACTATTTCTATTCTTCTTCTTTATTCTTATTCTTATTCTATTCTATTCTTTACTTATTCTTATTCTTCTATTCTTCTTAGTCTCTATTCTATTCTTCTTCTTCTCTTGCCAGCCTTGATACTCATCAATATGGATGAAAAATTCGGGGTGCTTTAAAAGACTACGCTTGAAGCCGTTTTGGGATGGTGATGCCTAGTGATAACATCCGGTTATTGTTACTCCTGCGACGCGTTCAATGATCGAACCTGATGATAGTAAAACCTCTGTACTCATCAATTTTAAAATGGCTTTGCTTTTCCGGCATAGAACATACATCTATTCTAAGAAGGTATTCATCGATTCAACTGGGGAATACTGTAGTAATAGGTTTGATGTTTACCGAATAGAACATCTGTTACGAGATTTTTGTAAAACGCATAAATGCTTCAAATTTCTTGATTAACATATCTGTTTTAAGAACGGTGATCTAATCGATCACACGTTGAATAACTGTAGTAATAGGTTATATATCACCGTATAGACATATCTATCTAAGGTTTCTATATCGATACAACACAATTAAATAACAAAATTATTAACATACAATATTTTGTTGCTTAAAAAGATCTTCTCTAATGAGCACACTCATAATTATTACATAGAAATAGTAAAATAATTATTGGCATTTCAAAACTCTACATAACATTGGCAATAACATAAGAACACATCAACAAATTGAAATAAAAAAAATACTAAACAGACTAGCCTGAGTGACTGTAAAGTCTTTGCTAGTCGGTGTTCTGTAGTTCTGTAGTTCTGTAGTTCTTCTTCTTCCATAGTTATCTGTTACGACATCCTTGTTTTTCAGCTGGGCCTCTTTATTTGGTCCTCCTGCAACTTTGACGGTTCTGAAAGCCTCAAAAATGAGACCTATTTCGTTGTAAACATATATAAGGACACCAATATTAGAGTGTTACGCACATGTTTGCTAATGGTACCACCCAGCACCATACCGACTCACATGAGTCGGTAATTAACTTAACATCAGTACTATATTACATCCACCCTCTTCTATGCATTCTCCAAAGATCATCTATCTGCAAGCATCTCCAAATTTAGGGAGCCAACCCTATCACAAATTGGGGGTGGCGGCTCAAAAACTCAGGACAAAGTGGGTGACACCATCTTCTATAAGGGTGCAAAGTTTGAGACCGAAACTATATCTTTAAGATGTACCTTCTCAAATATCGAACCATTGGCACCGCTATT
>JABUQX010012806.1:0-5000 GCA_015478945.1 Trachelipus rathkii | reverse complement strand
AGATAAGGACTACTCCATCCACTCACAAGAAAGGAAAGCATTTCCTTCTTACCTGCTTAAAGGATCTTACCGATCCAGCATGTTTCAGTTTGAAATATATTTATAAAATAATAATAACATTGATTCTCGATTCTTGTCTATACTGGAATTACTTTTTGACCTGGTATTAGGCTTAAATCAGCCCGGGGTACAAAAAGGCTTATCCTAAATTTAGGCCTAAATTTAGGCCTAAATTTAGGCCTAAATATGTTATCTTAAACCTTTTTCTTTAGCCCTTGGGACTTTATATCACATTTTACAGAAAGAGGTCAGTTTCGTATCTGTAAGGAGTGCGCGTTGTTGTGTTTTCTCGTGTTGGATTGTCAATGTACATAGATGCTAATAATAATAATAATAATTATAATATTAATAACAATAATAATAATAATAATAATAATAATAATAATAATAATAATAATAATAATAATAATAATAATAATAATAATAATAATAATAATAATAATAATATTAATAATAATAATATAAATAATAATAATAATGATAATAATAATAATAATAATAATAATAATAATAATAATAATAACACACACACACACACACACACACACATACACACACACACACAATATTAATAATAATAATAATAATAATAATAATAATAATAATAATAATAATAATAATAATAATAATAATAATAATAATAATAATAATAATAATAATAATAATAATAATAATAATAATGCAAATCCAAATTATTTAAAAAACTTTGAAATATTTTTAGTTAACATTGAATGAATAATATAAATGTAAGTGAATAATTGTTATTTTAAATAAAAACCTAGAATGATTTTAATAAAATACATGTTATGTTAACAGAGAAGAACTTATTTTGCTATTTTCATACTTATTACATGGCTAAAGATGATGTAAAGCAGTAAGTCGAAAGAACAAAACGTGGTATAGCTCGGTGTAGAGGGCTGCTTGGGTCTTGCCTTACTGATTTACTGATTTATTGCTTTAGGGTACGTAAAATATGTTTTTAATAAAATTTCATAAAATTTTAGTAAAAATTATTTTAAACCTTGATAGTTATAAAATTTCTAAACAAAAAGTATTAACAGTTAATAATAATAATAAATTCTTTGTTCAAAGATAATGATTTATTATAGAAGTTTTAAGAAACTTTGAAATAATTTTAGTTATAATTGAATGAGTAATATAAATGTACGTGTTTAATTAAAACATAAAATGTTTTAATAAATTTTATGTTATGTTCATAAAAAAGAACTTATTTGATATGTTTAAACAGTGTGTATTTTAATGAACAGGCGTGTGTGTGTGTGGGGGGGGGGTGGTGCGTGTGTTTTTCGTGTTGGAATATCAATGTACATAGATGATAATAATAGCCATGAAATAAAATGACACTATGAATAATAATAATAATAATAAAAATAATAATAATAATAAAAATAATAATAAAAAATAATAATAATAATAATAATAAAAATAATAATAATAATAATAATAATAAAATAATAAAAATAATAATAATAAAATAATAATAATAATAATAATAATAATAATAATAATAATAATAATAATAATAATAATAATAATTTTGCTGTCTTACGTAATAATAATAATAATAATAATAATAATAATAATAATAATAATAATAAATAATAATAATAATAATAATAATAATAATAATAATAATAATAATAATAATAATAATAATAATAATAATAATAATAATAATAATAATAATAATAATAATAAAATAATAATAATAATAAAATAATAATAAAAATAATAATAATAAAATAATAATAAAATAATAATAAAATAATAATAATAATAATAAAATAATAATAAAAATAATAAAAATAATAATAATAAAAATAAAAATAATAAAAATAATAATAAAAATAATAATAAAAATAAAAGAAAACATAATGTTAATAAATATATGATGTAAAGCAGTAAAGCAGTAAACCACTAATCCCTTTGTTGCTAGGCAACAGCGTTATTGATTTACTGTTTTACTGCTTTAAGGTCTGTAAAGTATATGTTTTTAATAAAATTTCGTACAATTGTAGTAAAATAAAATGTTTATATATCAGACACTTTGGGTTTTTCTTCTTACATACAATTTTTAAAAATTTATAAATTAAAAAGTATTAAAACAAAAATAAAAAAATATAAAAGAAAAAATAATGTTAATAAATATATGATGTAAAGCAGTAAAGCAATAAAGCAGTAAAGCAGTAAAGCAGTAAAACAAAAGCCCTACTAATCCATTTGTTGCTAGGCAATTGAGCTATTGATTTACTGTTTTACTGCTTTAAGGTCTGTAAAGTATATGTTTTTAATAAAAAAATGTTTAAGTATGAAATAAAATGAATGACTCATAGTATATTTGAAATGAAATTCTTTGAATAGTTTACATTGAATAATAATGTAAATGATTAGTTAAATAATAAAAATAATATTCAATGAGATACAATTTTTAATTAAATAATAGATTTTTAAATAAAAATGTTTAAATATGAAGTTAAATGAATGACACATAGTATATTTGAAAAGAAATTCTTTGAATAGTTTACATTGATATCATATTTATCGTTTGCACTGTAATATTGCACCTGCGGGCGCACGCGACGGCGGTTCTTGGAAATATTGCGCCTGTGGGCGCACGCGGCGGAAGGGGCGAAGGCTGCGGGAACGCGACGGAAAAAGGGATGGGAAACGGAAAGGCTGGAATGATGAGGCAATCTAAAAACTTATAATATACACCATTTGAGTTCTCATACCTTATAACATAGGGATAGGCATCAATATTAGGGTTGTTTTATGATAAGGGTATGCTAGAAAAGGCTAGAAAAGGTTAACCCATAGTAGGAAGCAGTCTATCAACTTAAAATATACACCAATCGAATCCTCATACCTTATAACATAGGGGTAGGCACCAATATTAGGGCTGTTCTATGATCAGGGTAGGCTAGAAAAAGCTAACTCATACTAGGAAGCATCCTAGCAACTTGTAATATACACCAATCGATTCCTCATACCTTATAACCTAGGGGTAGACACCCATATTAGGGCTATTCTAGGCTCAGGGGAGGCTAGAAAAGGCTTGAAAAAAGTGGCACTCAGTTGGCACTATGTGGCACTCACTTGGCACTATGTGGCACTCACTTGGCACTCTTTGGCACTCATTGACACTCATTGGCACTCATTGGCACTCACCTGGCATTCACCTGGCACTACTAGAATACTCATAGAACACTAATAGAACACTCCTAGACACTCCTTACGGTGATTGGGAACCATCAAAGTTGAACCGTAAAAGTTGAACCATCAATAAATCTGAGTCATCAAAGATGAACCGTCAAAGTTGAACCATCAAAGATGAATCATCAATATAGGTACCAGCAAAGTTGAACCATCAATATAGGTGCCATCAAAGTTGAGCCATCAAAGCTGAGCCATTAAAGCTGAGCCATCAAAGCTGAGCCATTAAAGCTGAGCCATCAAAGCTGAGTCAACAAAGCTGAGGCATCAAAGCTGAGGCATCAAAGCTGAGGCATCAAAGTTGAGGCATCAAAGTTGAGGCATCAAAGCTGAGGCATCAAAGCTGAGGCATCAAAATATCGAGTGTGTGTTTGTGTGAGTGTAAGTGTCTATGGGTGAGTGCAAGTGTCTATGGGTGGTTGTAAGTGTCTATGGGGGAGTGTAAGTGTCTATGGGTGGGTGTAAGTGTGTATAAGTGCCAAAGTGTATGTGTGTATAAGTGTAAGTGTAAGTGTAAGTGTCTATGGGTGAGTGTAAGTGTGGATAAGTGTCATAGTGTGTGTGTGTGTGTGTGTGTGTAAGTGAGCTAGTATATAAGAGCAAATAAGTATTCAGAGTAAGAGTGTGTTCATGGGGGAAGAAACAGCTGCAGGGTAGTGAATAGTTAGTGTAGAATAGGTTAGGTGCAGGATAGGTTAGTTAGGTAGGTGTAGGTTGTAGGTTAGCAGGTTGAACAGCTGGGTGTGGTGGTGTGGGTGTGTATACGTAATGTGTTTGTGCAGTGCAAAATGTGAAAGAAGTATGTGTGTAGGTGTAGTGTAGTGTAGGTGTAGGTGTAGGTGTAGGTGTAGGTGTAGGTGTAGGTGTAGGTATGTGTGTATGTGTCTATGTGTGTGTTTGTGTGTGTGTAGGTAGTGAGCGCAAGTGCCTGGCGGTTGTGTGTATGTATAAAGTGCCCAGCGGTGTGTGGCGCAGCCTTGTGGGTGTGCGGTGTGCGTGTGTGTACATATACGTATCCGTGTGTGTGTGTTAGTGTGTGTAGGTTTGAGTGTGGATGGAAATAAATGAACCTGTTAGACAAATCCATACAGGACAGGTACCGACATGACTATGTTAGGACAGTTACCTACAGTAGGCAAGCAAAGGTCAGGTGGTAACTGCATTTGCTGACTTAATCCCACTTATCCTTCACAAACCTTATGAAAGGTCAGATGACTTGGGCCTTGACAGACATGCCTGAAATATCATGCCTAAAGCACGTGGGGGCTAAGATCCCCTTGAAGGGAGGCCAAGTAAAGCCGTTAAGGACGGTTGCCACGCACCAAATTGGTGCACCCCTTTCTCCGAATGGGGGTGCCAAACTGCGGGTATATATATATATATATATATATAAAGATATATATATATATATAGCAGCAGCATATATATATATATATATATATATATAGCAGCAGGAATATATATATATATAGGGTATATATATATATATATATATATATATACACAATACACGTGAATGCCTCCACTATCAAAATCAAACTAATGACGACATATATCCGATGGTGTACTGACTGGATGAGGAACAGTTATGTGTTAAGAAACAGGGTAGTTCACCACCACATACACTCAAGAGCACGAACGGTGCGTTTCGATGCACGATAAATGCAAAACGGTTAAACACCCAAATTGAACTGAACGAAGTACTA
>JABUQX010012805.1:0-45974 GCA_015478945.1 Trachelipus rathkii | reverse complement strand
GAGTATTTGAAAATTTAGAAAAGTTCATATCATTACACCAGCAGATAGGGGAAGGTCTCAATACATTAAGCATCTCTTTTACTCATCACCAAACCGTCACAAAATTTATTGATTATTCTATATTATTATTATATTTTCATTACACTCTATTATTATTTATTATTATCTCTCATTATTAGTTTTATTATTAATACTATTTCCCACTTATATTGACACTCTCATAAACACCCTCATAACGCGTCTATTGCATCACTTAGCCTGCAGACAGTTCCACTAAACTAGAACACTGTGTTGGTTAAAATTGTTCTCTACCAGGACCAAATATACCATTCACGCCAATAGTTGTAGGTAGCGCTAAAGCGATAGCCAATCAGGAGAGCAACTGGGCATTTGTTATGCCATCCACGGACAGCCAATGATAATTTCGAGGAATTGAATTCAATTAATCTTAATCACTCTCTATTGGACACCATTGAGATAGTGCTTCTTCTTCCTTAAGCCGGTAACAGAGATTTATACCTTTGTCCTTACTTATACATCTGTTATTCCTATTCTTAAACAGCTGTTTTACATACTTATTTTATTATTATTATTTGGGTATTATTTTTTTCATTATCTATCATTATTTATATATATTATATTATTAATTATTCTATCTCACATTATATAACTATCACACTATTATATTGTCTATCTTATGAACATAACAAACCTAACATTCCACACACACACCTACCACCACACCACACACACACACACACACAACACACACACACACACACACACACACACACACACACACCACACACACACACACAACACACACACACACCCACACACACACACACAATACATTATTAAAGACCTTTTTACTTAAACATTAGACTGGCAAATCAATAAAATCGTAATAAACCTTACTGTATCACTTCAGTGACTGCCCGCTTTATTTCTATGTATGTCAAGTCAGATGACCTTTGTAACATTTTTTCCTTAAACGTCAGTCTGTGAAGACATTTCACACCCTCTTTTTTCACCTATTGTTTATAATCAATGCAAACTGTTACACCATTTATCGGTAGTGCTCTCTTTTATACAGGGTGCTTTTATTTATTCTTTTATATATTATCTAATAATTTTGTTTTTAGTAAAGTTTCAAGAAATTACCCTCTCAGTACTTAATATTCCTAGTTTTTTTTATTTCTTTTTTTTATTTCTACTTCTTATTGAAGTAATAAATCTATATCAATTTTTATTTAAAACACGTTTTGATTTAGTTGATAGAACTATTCTCTTGTAATTAAAATAAAAGTATTTTATATCATTTAATTGTAACTATACTCTCCTTTTCTATATTTCAATATTTTTCGTTAATGTAAATATAATCTAATGTAATAAAAAAGTTTTGCGTTTTTACATACCCTAACAATCAAGTAAATCAGTAAATCATCAAACCACCATCACAACCACCCTTCAGTCCATAACCACTGATACATACCTTCTATAGTAATTGAATCAAAATTGATCTCCCATTCTGATCTATTATGTGATCCATATATCATATAGAATTTTTAATAAGTTCATATTTTTACCTAAAATAGTCAAAGCACAAGAAAAAACCCTTGCTCTCAGCCTCGTAGTAAAAAAATACAAAGAAGAAAAAAACCCATGTTTTCTCTAATCCCACTACCTACTTCATTTGATCCACTTTTATTCCCCCTTCCTACTCTTAACGTAGATAATCAAATTTGAATCTATTGACACTTCTATTGATCTATTTGATCTAATTGATCTATCTAATCCTTCATATGTTGACAAAAGTCATATTTTAACTAAATATATAGTTATAGTTAATTACATCACCTCCTATTAAAGCTCAGGAATATTCATGTTAAATCTAAACCATCCATCAATCCCGCAGCCGATCCCTTCCAACTGATATTTACCATTCTATGATTCATAATGATCCTATTGATCTATGATCTATTTGAATCTATTGATTCAAGTACAATATTTTTTTTTTTTTTCTCTTATTAAAGCCTATTATGATTATGTTTTTTTTTTACATAATCTCAAACGTCAATACATTTCTAGTAAATCAATACTCCCTCCCTAACCACCCCCACCCTGCAGTTGTGCAATCTTATTGAATCTATTTGATCTATTAAATTTATTGATCTACTATGATTCAAAAGTCATATTTTTCTTTTAGTAATTAAATATAGTTTTAATACGATAAAATTAGGAAAAGAAAACAAGTTTTTATTTTTTAAAGCGTTTACCGAAATATAAGTGCAAACTACATAACTCATTGAAATATAAATAAATAGCATCAAATATATTTATATCCAAGTTATTAGATCCCTTTAAACATGTTATTATAATAATATAACATACTAATAATGAAAATAAAACAGATATACACCAACACATAAATTTTTAGAAACTGATAGTTAATACGGTCACAGGGAAAACATAAGGTCTTAATCTAACATTATTGAACATTAATTACTCACTTATTTAAAAAGTATTGCCTCCCATATCTATAATGATTAACTATTCATAAAATCTAAATGCAGAGAATCTACTAGAAATAATACAAACATTATTTTATATTCTATACACTGCTAATCCGAAATGTCTTTTCTGGAGTTTCTTCTACAAGAGAAGTGTTGATAGACTTTAAGACCATGAGGTTTCAGGATCTACCAAATTTCACAGAAAGCTAAGTTCATCTCACCAGGCCGAAACTACACCTAACAACAATTTCTTTCGTTTCTTAAACGGATTAATATTCACTTCTTCAATTCAATCTTTACATAATTTCAAGATTATAAATTTCGTACTCGTTCCCAAATCTCGAGATTTGTAGGATGTTCCAAATAATACAACCAGAACTGAGATTGAATATGTCAAACTTTGTCCAAAAATTTGAGACTCAATCCTAATGTTCTTTTCTTTAGAGATGGATATTTGAGGATGATAAGCATTACTCATATCTGAAAGATCATGCTGTAGAGATCGATAAATAAATTAATTTACTGTTTTCAGCAATCATAAAGTATAAATGAGATTTCAACACCCCCTGTCCGTTTATACGCTTGGGTTTGCAAGAACACCAGTATTGCAGTCAATTAAATAAATCGGTTATAAAAAGGGAACTGGCGAACACCTTCTGAGAATGTGGATGTCTTTCATAATATCATCTCAATTCCAATTCTCATCGACCGTTAATGTTAACCATTTCACATGTGCCCCAAACTTGACGTGTACCCGCCTAAACCGAAAAGTTGGGGAAAAATATAAATATATATATATATATAACTTTGTATGTGTATCTCTACAATCAGTTTCTGATTACAATCCATATTGATACCCATACGTATCTTCGAATATCATTTCACGATATAATTAGACACTTTTTTAACTTTTAAAGGGTAAAGTTAAAAATCTTTTTAGTCTCAATTTCCCATCTGTGGATTGGGATAGGTTTGCTGTCACTCCGGTTAAAAAAAGAGAATGGGTTCTCGTATTTCCATAATGTTTAATGGAGATAATTTCCACTTTCCACCTTTACGCTATACATATGAGGGAAAGCTAATCCAAGTTCAATTAAAAAGAAAGGCTTCTGCAAGTCGCAAGTATATGTTGAAGCCTGCTTCTAAAAAGTAGCCCCTATCTTGGTAAACACACTATTAAAAGCAGAAATTCAAGTTCCCTGCCAGATCTAGTTAAACACCTGAATGCGAAGAGTGTCACTAGCTCTTGATGCATATTTCTCTTTATAAGAAAAGTGTCTTCTACTGAGAGATAATTCAACCGTTTTACTACGTCCATTGATGATTCCACTCACGTGCTACTACTGATTTTAGGCCCTTAGCAAGCGACGTACTCGGGGTCTATGGCTTATCGTCTACGAGTCTTTTTGGAGGAGACAATATATACAAAATAACCACATTTGATTAGCAGATGAGAGATCATCCCTTAAGCATGCGACATTGAGAGAATAACTATGGTAAAAATTCAAATTATAATCTTCTAAAGGAATATTAAGCTAACCTATGTGAAACTTGCACGCTTACCACTCCACAAGAGATAGTTTTCTATTTTTTAGAATCTTCAAAAACACTCCACTTTGATTATGGATCACATGATATACAGGAAAACATCTTGTCTACGGGTGTGATACTATATAATATTATAAAGGGAGTGAACCTGTGAGATCTTATTTCAAATTTCAGCAATAGTTTAACTAAAAATAATCGATTTTACCATATAATAAAAAATCACAATTCCGAGAGAAGAATCGGTTCAGAGATTTTGATATTTGGTCTATGTAATCAACAGAAAATTGTGCCTCTGGGTGAATAAATTGAATTCTGTGAGAGTATAAGGTTACATCTCCAAGTATTTGTGATATGCGAGCCAAAAACGCCCAGGGAGAGAACTTGGCAGGGGCCGTGAACGGGTTGGAATCTCACTAAATAAAATGGAACTTCACTCACGCTGAATCCCTGTTTCTTGCAGCGCGTTCCACTGCCGAGACAGAAAGGAATAAGAGATTTCTCCAATTCGCTTCTTACAAACAGTCTTGGGTTGCGATTATTACTCATCACGGTTGAATGGCCAGAGGAAATGCAATTTCGTTGGTTGGTGCAGCTCGGGTCATTGTCTTGATTCGTATCCATGGGACAAGGAGAAAATTTGTTTATTTATTTTTGCTATGTAAACATATGGCGGCTTATATTACGGAGAAATAGTTTACATAGGTATGTCGTTATTTGAATATAAAGAAGAGAGCCAGTTCACTCACTTATCAAGTAATGCATTAGTAGACCAGAACGCCACAAAAAACACTCAATTACAAAACAAACTTATTAATTTCATCACTTTACTTTTTAAATATTGTATCCGTTTTTTCCTTATGTCATCAATTAAATATAACTTTTAGAGTTGTTAGTTTTTTTCTTCTTAAAAGTTGAAATTTATTTAAAATGCATCTTTAATGTAAGGAGTTAAAGCCTAAAAATTTAAAACTTACGTAGATAAAAATAGCTTTATAATAAATCTTTTTTAATATCATTTACACAATCAACCGACCTATTAGCGCACATAAGCATATAAACACAGGCGCGCTTTCGCCACCGTTAGTATTTCGGTGGTTATTGGAACAATTCCGCATATTTCATAACTTTTATTTCAATCTCCGTGAAGACAACTAATCGGCCGCACAACTAGGCGCACGGTTTTATATAACAAAGCACTACGGAGGGTGGTTCCTCCCTTCCTCCTACCTCTCTCCTCCTCCACCCCACCATAACATACATCCCCAACCATCGAACACACACACGAACAACATTCCACAGTTGCGCACACACAAACATCTTCTACACTACAACAATTTAACTCACACACCACCAACCCAGCAGCATACACTACCATCGAGCGAGTCGACCTAACACAAGCCACATTTCCATCAACCAATCCCACTGAAACACGCAACACAACACACACACACAACACACACCACCCCACAACACACACACAGCACACACACACACACCACACACACACCACACACATAATATATATATATATATATAGTATATATATTATATATATAGGTAATATTTATATATGAGTTATTATTATAATATCCATATATTTAATTTTTAAATACATAAGTAATAATATAGGGGTTGAGATCCTACTACTCAGTAAAAATATAATTATATAACTTAGAAAATGAAAAGTTTTCAAATATGATATCTGATAATTGGCCTAAGATATTGACATTTGTCACAACCCTTTCTTTTGATATATATACATAGTTGGACAGAAATAGGGTGAGGTTGTGTCATCTTTACTCTATTCACTGAGATCCAATTATTATTATTATTATTTACCGGGAGCTTCTTGATGGTCTATAGTGCGCTCAAGTTTCTTACAAACTCACGACTCGTTCCCTCATTGAGTCAATGGTTACTTTATTTCATCTTATTTTGGTCTTAAGAATCTGTCATAGCACTAATACGTAATCCAATTGTGATATTGGCTCTGCAGGGTAAAAGGTGTATTGGTTTGTCGACTCGAGCACACAGTACTTCTGGTAATAAATGAAAAGGAACAGCTTAAGATTAGTCCTCCAGGTTTGTTGGTTCGTTTACATCCATACATAATTTATAAAGCGGATAGATTATCATAGTGTATTCAATGTAACATTACAGTGAAGAGCCGACCAATCTTGACAAATTTGACATAATATTTTTTCAGTATTCCTGTTAGAGGAAAATGAAACTAACTAGCTTAAATCCACAATTCATGGTAAGGCTTTAGATAAATTCACTGTACATACTAGTCTATTGAGCTTCTATACAAATTTCTATTCATATGCTCGATTTGCTTTATGGAATAAATCAGTGAATATATAGAGCGACCTTGGGAATCTTGAAACATCTTTGGTATAGGCAAAACCTTAGTACAAGTTTATATTGTAATTGCAAGCGTTTCTTATCATGGGTCATCTGTGTTATGAAATGAGCACTTACTTCTTTTAAGACCTGTCTCATACAGTATGTGGACAATCTATTGTATAAGCGAGACGCGTTATTATATTTTATATTAGATTATAACAAATTGATCTTCTCCTACTACACTACTCATTCCTTTACAATGAGAGTTTGTCACTTAAGACATGTTCTGCATGGATTTAATTTGTTACAAGTGATATATGGTGATATGTGTTCAATTGAATACACTCTATAACACAAGAACAAACAAAAAAACACACTGTGGCTTATACGTCCTTTCTGGCAACACTAATAAAACATATATGAAATTAAATATACTATACTTTCAGAGTTCATTATGAGGTTCATTTAATCATTAGAGTGGATCTTAAATGTGCCGTTATCCTCAGGTAATAACGGATTATAATATTTTTCTTATACAAGAAACACCAAATCGTACCTCAAATTTGATACATCTAGTCTTTTATCACAATCTTCTTTAGTATATAAGTAATCTCTATTATTCTCACTTAATCGAACATTAGCCGGGCAAGCAAGAAAATATCGGCCACGGCCTTAAGAGCAATTGTTATAATGACCGAAATTATGAAGTTTTATAAAAAAAAAATATAAAACAAAAAAAAATAAAAAAAATAGAAAAAAAACCAATACAATGAAAAAAAAAAAAAAAAAAATAAAAAAACATACAAAAAAGATAATAATAGAAAATAAGAATAACTAAAAAAAGAAAATAAATATAATAGAATCAGAAAAACAATAAAATACAATAAAACAAAGCAACCACAGCCGGATTACCCTTCCTATACCTATCAGGACAACTTTTTCACTGGTACATTTAAGCAGCGCGCCTCTGCAAATCTCTTTTTTAATAATCTCTTCTTTTCTTAAAAAGAAAATGATTCTTAAGTACATCTTGTAGCTCAATTGTAACATTATCAGGTAACATACTTCTTCAATTATTACATTTGAATAAACTCACCCTATACTCGTTATAAATTAAAATATAATCTCTTTGTGATGGCTGTGTTCTATTACAACAAGCCCTTGTCGTGCAGAGCCTGGCTATCTCGAAGACGCACACTCCAAGGAGACGTGACGCACAGCCGACACACCGCCGTTTGAAAAAACCACTGAATTTATAGCCTAATATATATAATTCTTACTATATATATAATATCTAATGAGTGACGTCTGATAGAGTAATTATAGATTATATATAATTTTACATACTTAATCTATATACTGCTATAACTATTCATGATTATATTTCATATCGATTACAAATATATAATATATATATATTATATCAAATTAATATGTATTAATATATTAATTAGTAGGTGAGAATATATTTACTTGTAGTATAGTTATTAGTAATTGATATAATAACTAAATATACTTCCGATTTATCTTTTTTTAAAAATTTATTACTAGCAGAGATAATACAGGATCCGTGAATAATATAGTAAGATATAATGTAATATAATATATATATATATTATAAAGAGTACCCTATTTCCGTATACTATAGTTTTTATTATAATAAATATAGATAATAATATATAATGCTATTATTCTCACTATATAACCTCTCTCATATAGTTACATCTCATTATCAAAAAGTATAAATTACTGTATATTACAGTGTTTACATTAATTATATATATTCTCATAATTTCTTTAAAATAAGAAACGGTGTATTATTAGTTTATTAATTAAAATATTTAAAAACTTCTGCAGTAAATAATATATATATATATATATATATATATATATATATAGAATAACTAGATATCAGTAAAAGTGCTCTCTTTAATAAATGAAAAATAATAGAATACTTGATATTTAAAAAATTTTTCTTTTTACTATATATTATAATTATAGATAATATTATATTATATTACCTATATATTTTATTTCATTATATTTATTAATACTATACTATATATTAAATCATTACTTTATATAATATCTAAATCAAATACTTAATAAGTATATATATATTTATGCTATTAGTATTATGATATATATTTCTTTGATTATATTAATAGAACCCTCTCTAATATATTTTAATTTATTATAGTCTTAATCTTACTTATTATATTCGCTATCTAATAATTATAATCCTCAATATATATAGAATTATATAAGTATAATAATTATATTATAACCATACCAATATCTCTATATCTAGGTAGATTCTCTGAATATTATATAGATTATCTAATCCATATTAAAAAACTTCTTACTATATATATTATGATTTTATTTATATAACACATTAATTAAGCCTTTTTTTCATATCACTACTTTTACTAGTTCTTGAAATTTTCATATCTGAAACCTATAGTACTAATACTCGTATTTAAAAATTACAGCGTGTTTGGGACAGATTTTATTTCTAATTTTTAATCCTTGCTCATATACTCTACAATTAAAAGGTTGTTAATATTCCTATCTTAAAAAAATCTATATATAATTATTTTTAGTCCTGTCTTGGCCATATCGCGGTCATTTTTTTAAAATTTTCTGTGGATTAGCCATAAAGCTCGTAACCAATTAACTTACTCTCTCAATATCCAATCACTAATTTTTTCCCTCAACTCTTGGCTGATTTATCAAATTAAAAAAATGCTAAATTAAGGGCCAGGATTTTTGTTATTTTACGCTCTTTCCAAAAAATTAAATAAAAAGTTACTTTTGATAATATAAAAAAAAAAAAACAAATAAACCAATACTCTCTCGTTTTAACGATACGCAAGATTAACACTTCGAATTAAGTGATTTATTTTTTTCTTACTTTGTTTTACACCTCTTATATTCCAACAAAACTTAGACTCAATACACTTGCCTATCTATTAAAAAGACTAAACTTTATCCCAACCAACCCGCCTCCCTCAAAAAAAAAATAGAAAAAAAAAAAAAAAAGCGGTCTTGAAGATTTATCTCTATAATCGCACACGAAATGGGATTAATGTGAAATAAATTACAGATAAAGTAGAGCATTATAGCAGAATAATTCTATAGCTTGATATAATAACCTAATGCATCTTTACTTATATTTATATATATATAATAGATTCTCTTCTGTATCATCTTATTCGATTTTCTTCAACATAGTGTACGGTCATATATATATATATATTTAGTATTATAATTAACTGATAAATGATTAGTTATGTTATATATAAATACCCTATATATAATATATTAACTCTCATATTAGCATCACTTTCCCAGTATGACTATTGCCTTTCAGCTGAAGTAACTATTTCTGTGAAAACTTCTATACCATTGCACGTAAAAAGAAAAAACCCCACCAAGACAACTCCAAGTACGTATATAAACGCTAGAAACCTTGATTCATTATCATATAATTTTGTGATATAACGTGCATAATGAAATGTGTTATTATCCGAATGTTAATCTCATATAAAATAATCTTTTACATCAATAATTCCTCAGTTTTACACAACAACCATGCTTAATACTTATTATTTATTTATTTTTTTATAATAAACTTATATATATATATATGTTTATAAAAGATTTCGGTGTTATAAGGCGGTTTTAACCAAAGATATCTGGATATACCATCTATCACCAAAAACGAATGTATTATGAACTTAACCGCGGTTATATACGAGTCCGATTGTATATAACCCAAATATTCATAACTTTATATCTTTAGTGCTGATATGCGCCTAGTGATTTGCTATTAAATCCTAAAAAGGTCTTGAGCAATGAGAGGAAGATTTTCCAGACGTATTTTCATCTTTTCTATTTTTTATGCTAGATGGGCACAATGAATTCTTTCGATATCCTAAGGTGTATGAGAAACTTTTATCTCCGTGGTCACGTATAATGATAAATAAAAAAACTACATATTAGCGTTTCTGGATGCAGGGTAAAAGCGAGGCGCACTCCAAAAATCTCTTTCTAGCTGCATAAGAATGTGTCATTTGTATATAATCGATAATATTTTTCAATTACTTGTGTTGTCTCAGGCTTGATTCAAATAGTCTCTCGTGATACAGCTGGTATCTTTGAATATTATAGCCGTTTAACTCTGCCTTGCGGATATATGAGCCTATCGTTCGTTGTTGTGTCACTGTATTGTAACTTTATAGTTTAAATGGACTTGTTTTTTAACATACATCAATAATATAATAAGTATTAATATATTTATATATCGACTCCAGTATATATCGACCGTCTCCTTAGCCTCCATGACTCTCAATGACATTACATACTATGTACTAATATATATTAATTATATTTAACAATATAAATAAATTATATATTACTAATTTATATTTAATATAGATTTAACATATAGGTTGTATAATATATAAAAACCATAAAATAATAATATTAGAAAATATTAATATTTATTTATTTTTAACTTACTAATATATATATAAATAATTTTAATAACATATTTTTTTAATTAATACATAAATAGGTCTAATATAAATAAAATCATTGATCCAAGGATGTATATTAATATATGATAAGTATAAGATATAACATTACTATTATATAATACTATAACATAATATTTAATTTATAAATTATATTCAAATATAAAATACTAATAAACAGCTAGAAGATTTAAATAAAAAGTGTTTATGTCACACAATGAATAAAAAGAGATAAAAGATGTGAGGCGAGCTTTACAACATATTCTAGTGAGATGTTTAGATGTGAGTTAGTGAGAGTTAGTGTGAGTGAAACAGTTATTGCAGCGCAATGTTTCCTATAATTTTTTATACTTGTTACCAGCATCATCTCACCTCCTTGGTTTAGTAATTTTCAGTAGAGTTTTCAGTTACACAGAAATACTTTTTAATATATGTCAATCTAAATCTTTAAATTTTTAAACGGCTTTTGTTTAAAAAAAAATTGAAGAACAAACGGACTTAATATCCTATGGTCTCTCATAATTATAGGATTTCGTGGTTGGGACTGGCGAGGAATCTCTCTAGATAATATCCTGCGTAATGACATACGACTCGCAACTGATCTCGCAACCCAAGCAAAAACGAGAGGTGTGCACTCAGAAGACAACCACTATATAAGGGGTTTCAGCTAGCAAAGTTTCGTTGCTCAGTGCGAAGAATAAGTGGAGAAATTATGATTTAGTTCGGTAGCAGAGTTGCTGAAAGAAATTATTTATTCCAGACCACCTGTAATATATCTAATTTTCAGACTTTTGTGTTAGTTTTAGAGACCCTGATCTATAATAATACCTACAGTATAAGTAATTGTCGAGTATAAAGATGAAATAATAATTCTTTCCGTGTTTATCGTACTATTCTCTAAATGAGAAAGTTCCATTGTTTTGATACCAATTCATATCATGAGTACATTTTGATCATCAGATATTTGTGCCAAGACCCACATGAGACTCATCTAGACTGTAGTCTCTCTCGATTTGCTATTTCCAAATTTTGTGTGCCTAAAGTGACACAATATCCTATCCCAAACTGAAGCGAAACATCACTTAGAAAGGATATATAATCACATTGAACAGCACTACCAGAAGTACTACAACACTTGATTGCGCGTTCCTAAACTAATCTCAACTTTCGTATATCCCTCATTCACTACAACCTCGATTAATTCTGATATAGGTTCTTGTCTCTCGCGCGCTTCAAACCATTTAAAGATCAAAACGTAATATCAAATATAGAATTTCGTACTTGTAACGCCGCTTATCTCTTTAAATAGACACAATAGTCCACATGTCTCCGTATATACATATTTAATGTGTTAGTGACCTTTATTTATTATATAGCTAAGATGATTAATCAATAATATTCTAAAGCAAGAATGAGCAAGAAGTATGACATAGCTCTCGTTTATAATATTAAATTCTTCAAAGTAACAACGATTAACTGCATTTTCATATGTCCGGATTCTGATAGTAAATATATAGCTTTCCATTAGGAATACTACATGTTTGCTATAATAATTATCTTCTCATATCATTTAATCTACTTTACTTAAATATTTTCAGCAACAAACTGATAGAGTATATATATATCAATAATATAAATACTCTAGTAATAATACTATTACATTAGTAAGTGGCAATATTAAAAATGAAAGTACTATACTATTTTTAATATGATATTTATAACTAAATTTTGTACTATATATTAATATAATATATCATTTATGACTCTAGTAACTTTTTTACTACTCGGGCACTCTACTCTCTCTTCTCTCTCTCATATATATATATAATAATATAAGTACACATATATAAATAAAAATTAGAGTACTATATATATATATATATTATATGATGATATATACATTTATTTCTAAGAAAATATAATGTTAATACAAATAAAGAGTTTAATATTCGTGGTCTAAATAATTGGGATCGATCTATTAAATACTTAAGTAATATATTTGTCTTAATTTTACGTTATATATTAATATAGAGAATCTACTGAACTTGCAGGATAGCACGGTGTACTGTATATGATAATACTTAGCCTCGCTATTTCTGAGCATAGGGATCGTGCTCCGTGGAGATTGATATTATTCTTTAAATCTTTGTCTGCAACTCAAACAATAGTTTAAATTAATCATTGGAACGTAAGTTATCATTTTGTGTTAATTTACTTTCATTTATTATTCACTTGTAGCGTTTTACATATACGACACTCTTAATATTGTTAACTTTAGTGAAATGTGAAAATAATGGTTGTTTCTAATTGACTGAAACATCGATGCTAAAGCCTCGATGGTTGTGTGCAGGTGAGTCGTGCTTACTGAGTTATTATGTTGTTTGTATTTATATAGATATATTATATATGATTTGTATAGGCTATGTAGTTTAGTTTAGTGTTGTGGCTGTTGTTGTTAGTTATGTATTATGTATACTGTTTGTTGTAAAGTATATAATTGTGTTGTTGTTGTTGTTGTTAGTTTGAATTTGATCTGTTCATTCATCTTTTTTCTTCGTTGACTTTGTTGTTTGTTGTTGAGGGAAATTGAGGTTCTTGAGCAAATTATACTTTTCATCACTTCTCATAATAATACGCTATATGTAGGGTAAAACCACTACCTTCTTTCATCTATTATATATATATTGGTGAATAAATAATACCAACTTTAGTTATATCAAATAAGGATATAGCTTATAGCTACTTAGTATATATATTATAAGTACTATAAAAGATAAAAGAGTTAAATAGTATATATATAGTAGTAGACACACCTTACGCGTACCGTTAAATTATGAGCATAGTACTATTATCTTTTATATTTGTAATTATAATATTTCATATTACTAGTTATTATATATAGTATATAGAACAAGGCTTATTTTCATAATGTTGATTATTAATTAGAGCATGCTTCACTCCTATGCACAAAGACACAATGTACCGGCACCGCCCTATAGGTGCCTTTGTACTATCCTGAGGACGTTAGGTGTTAGTTTATTATATAAAAAATTAAAAGACCGAGCGTTTCAAAGTGAGGCTAAGAAATCATATTTTCCTGAATCACTCGTCTCTTATACATAAGTGGAACGTAGTTATTGTACCAGTGTCTATGTAAACTTTATCATCAGCATATATAAATAATAATTGACAAATTTTTTACATTAACTATCACAGATCAGTGTTTATACGTTTTTCTCAAGTAAATGGAGTACTTATTCAATAACTACCGTAACTTCGGGATAGAAGTTTACTATATAATTATAACAAAAAATTTTTTGGATGTATATTAAATTAATATAAATCTTGCTTAAAATAAGTATATATTATAATAATAATATATATATATATATACAATATATATACTATTAAGTATTACCTTCAATAATTTATTATAATCTCTTATATTAAAATTTTAGGTTATTAGTATAATATATAATTACTATATTATATTAGTTTATATTATACATGTTATTATTATATTTACAATATATTACTTACTTGGTAACTTTTTTTATAAGATTATATATTAGTACTCGACTATAACTATAATATATATATATATATTTATATTATATAATAAGTAACATACTCTAACTATGCGTGTTCTTATAGGATATAATTAAATAGCTCAACAGTGAAATATAGATATTAATATAAATATTTAATATAATATACTATATATATGAATTGATAGTATTATATATAGATGTTTATAATATATCTATCATATATATTTTATATATATATTAATACTTATATTATTAAGGAACTTTTCGTATATATTATATATATTATTGTATCGGATATTTATAGGTAATATAATAATTATATTGTATATTAGGTTAGCTCCTACACATATATTGACCTTATTAAGATTACCTTCACCAGATGACCCCTACTCTTAGCTATATACTCGAGAACAAGATTATGATGTATAAATACTACGTGTGATTTTATTAAAAGATAACATCTTATCATAGTACTACTTTTAATACTCTAGTGTGTAAAAGTAATTATACCATTATAACTACATGAAAGTAATATTAATTAATACATAATTATGTCTATACTATATAAATAACAACAGTGACTATTGTTAAATGATGTGTAAGTATAAACTGTGTAGAATGAAGTTTCAGCTATAATCCTCATCATATTATATTTCTAATGAGTTTCACTATATATAATAAATGTGATATATATATATTATATAAGATAATTAGCTTTAATTACTATATAGAGATACAGCTCCTATACCAATAAGAATTGATTGATATATAAGGTAATTAATATATACAACCATTATATATAATACCTTTATATAAACATGATTCAATGTAAAAATGACATATTATATATATATAATATATATTGAAGCAGAGTACGCCCTTTTATACTACATTATAGGATGGATATAGCCCCTATATATATATATATAATTATTTATTTAGTTTATATATATATTTATATCATATAAACTCTATACGTGAATTCGTGGTCAACATGTCATCTTATGTATATATAATCATATCAGTCAAAACTTAATTACTACTATGAGTTTATTTATAATAAATCTATGCTTTATAAGTACTAACCATATATTAAATTTGTAGTAATTTTAATATATATATAACATAGTAGTTGACTGTTCGAAGTAATCTTATAATCGTCTCTATTTTAATTATATAATATATAATATATTTATTTATATATAATTATTATAATTATAACATAGAAATAAGTATTATACGCTCAGCCATAAATTATGATTAAGTAATATATATGGACCATAGAATCATCAAAGTAATAATGACATGAGCTGTTTATATATAAAAATAAAGTTAAGTGCAATATTATAATAAACATATTAAAAATTTTATACCAATATAATATATGCCTTATGGTATATTAGTATTATATACTATAATAATATTACACTTAATATCCTAGAACGAACTAATATATGATATATAGATGTAATTAAGAAGATAATATATAATGGATATATGCACTTAATGTATATTTATATAACGTTCTTTTATGAAAATAATAATAATAACTTGTATTATGTATTATTTTCCATATTACTTATTACCATTATAGTTAATTAATATATTATATATAATATCTTATTATATATAAAACTTAGTAGCTTAATAAGTATAATAATTATATAAAAAGATGAAAAACCATAAATAACAGAAGCGCCACAAAATGTATATAATATATATTATTACTTATAATTATGAAGTAAATGGGTGATGGCGCTAATTTATAGGTTAGGATATATAAGATAGTATAATAATATGATATATAGTATATATATTAATCTATAATAATATATGATCTATTTATGGAATGACCTTCAATTATGATAATATAATAGTAGGATTCGTATATATTAATAAGATTATTACTATGAATATTAATATATATCAGTTATTCAATAGGCTTAACAATCTGACCACTCGTAAGCTAATCGATGCTCAGCGCAGACGATAGTTTAATGACATTAATAAGAAACTTAGATCTATTTTTGCAAAGTTTCGTTGATGTTACATTAAATATTCTCTTATTTTTTTTTAGGTTGCGATTCGGTTTTTCAAATTTAAATGGAAATATGAATGCAAAATTGAAAACGAAATATAAGGTCTAAGAGAGTTAAACGCGTTATTAGTATAATAACGCTGATATTATAAACACATGTAGAATAAATGTTGCAGCAGTTTCATGCCTTAATTCGTGATGGCGGAGACGGTAACATCTGTGAATTTTAGATGTGATTTAAATATTTAAGAGTAATCTGGAATCGCAGTATACCTACTTTAATGACGATATAGAAAAATATATAGAGACAATTACGGATTAAGAAGGAAGCCATATATATATATATAGTTCGTTATGAAATAACATTATTAATATATTTAATAAGGTATATATATACTTTATGATATTTAAATAATAATATAACTTTTCAATATAAATCTCAATTATTTTTAATATAAAATATTGATAAATTAGTAGAACATTAGGAAATTACAATAAATATATGAATAATCCTTCAAATAAAATAGATAATATATATATTATAATCATATAAGATATATAAAATATACAATAGTAATAAATATATATAAATTAAATATATCATATATATAAATTTAGATAAAGTATAAGTATAGAGTGGTATGAAGATGAGGTAGCGATGATGATTGTAAACTTTGATTTACTTGCTAACTAAGTATGACCCAGCCTATCGGTTCAACATGTATGAATATCGTCTAAGGTCGCAAAATATACTAATACTTTCCTCAGTGTGTTGGGAGCATCTGCACATGATACACATATATCCTGTTCCTGAAATTGATAAAAAAGGATAACGTAATACAGCTACTCTGTATCCTTCTATATCTATCGACTAGCATAAAATTTCAATGCTTATCCTAAATCCAATAGTGTATTCTATGCTATCAAGATCTTATGAAACCCTTACTTCAAAACTCTTCCAATCTATAGATCATCTGGGTCTCATCACTTCAGTTCCGAATTCGCACAGTGTGCCCAACTAGCGACTTACTTCTTAAAAAATCTAACTGTATAGTATGGTTATTCCGCCTCGCAGTAGAGATACTTACAATGAGACTGAGTATTTCCCAATTATAGTTGTCACGGATCGTGTTCTTATGGACAGAAGTCGGTACTATCGTTTAAGACAAGAATGCACAATGAGACATTTTGTTGACTTGGGGTGCGCTATGGCCTTACCGCATTGTCAATCTGCTCTCCTAAAGCTCGGTCCATCTCTGCGCTGTGTTGTTGTTGTTATCTCTCTTCTCTCTTATATGTCCTTACTTATGTCTAGGATATAATACTTATCAAATCGCTCATATTATCTTCGGATCTGGTTGTGTGATGGATTTGTTACGACTTCTTGCTTGTGTGTTCTATGTAATTAATTGCGAATGATGGCCAAATGGGGAATTAGATTCACTACAGATTTTTTAGGGTGAGTTCTGTCTAATATCATATTGTAAATTCCTTGATTACTTTTCCTTATAAATATTATATCCTGAATATCTATAAATCCACGACAATGCTCAGAGGCTAATCCTCTAGTGACCACTCGTCATAATGCCTGGATGACTCGACCCTTCAATCTTCAAACTCATTTCTAATTTCTGCTCCTTCATATTATTCGCATCTTAAGAAGATTGGCTCTCTTCGTCTATCCTTTCGATATTTCTATTCTCAGTGATCTCTGATGCATTAGAACCGAAGGGTGATAAGAGGATCAGTATAACCGGTTGGGGTCGTCTCAACCTTTGGAAATATGAAATTCAAATTCTTTAAAAACCTTAAAATTTCTACCAAATCTCCCTCTTCATGAAGACATCCTTTCTTAACCTTTCCTATCTCTTTCATAACGGTTCTCTCGTCTCTCCTGTTGACAATTATTATTATTATTAGCTTAAACAACATAAAAATTGTCTTGGAAACCGAACATGAACAAGGCGGTGTGCTAGGAAGCTTCAGTGAAGCTGGAAATTTCGTTTAGGCTGCGAGATTTTCTTCTCAGTATGCTTCCAGCTAAACAAGGGCCTCATTTGCCCTTGATGGATCTGAGTATACGATAGCTCTCAGTATTTGGGGGGGGCTCTGGTTTCATCCCGGCGTTTTGTGATAGGGGGTCGTTATGGTCTATAGTAGAGGCGAAAAGGCTATATGATATTTTCTCGTGCATCTTGGTCAGTTCTGCTGAATACCCGTCTCTTGTGGTGTCCTGCACGAAGTTGGTTTATACTTTTGATCTCTTATCGATAGCGTTTACCTCTTAGAGTGATAAGTTGGCATGGGTCAACTTAGTTAGAGGCAAAACATATATCACTCTTCGGTGACACGACTACTGTGTACACGACAGCCTGATCGTAGATATCAATAAGAGGTTGGTGGTGGCGTGCTGTCGAAATGCATCGCTAAAACTATGTAGTGATATTAGATATATGCAATAGTGCTGCTGCATAACTCCGAGTGCCCCATTTAAGAACGTACGTCCAGTCGACTCTCTGGTGCGCGTTTCTTTCCGCATGCTACCGTCTTTCGTGGAATTCTCTTTGCTCATCAATCAGTACTTGTAGTCTCTCACTGCATGAAGCTAGTATAAATGCTACTCCATCGACTTCGCTTAATATTATCTGAAGTCTATTGAGCTTAACAATTTCTAGCTTAGAGTATATGTCTGTAGGTTGTAGTTCGCATATGAGTGATATATTATGTCTATATACGTAATTAGCTAATAAGTCACACACATCCTAACCTTGACCCATAATACGCGACGTCCATAGCACCCACGTAGTGGTATGGTTCAACAAATTATCAAAATTAAATAAACCGCATATAATATGATAACGCGTAACATAAAACATAGATTAAACGTCACATGATATACTCGAAATATTAACATTAATCACTATACGATATCTATAAATATTGAGTTTATCTATATCGTATATATCAATGTGAAAATATACAGCATATTTTCACTATCTCACAGCAGGATCTATATATAATATACGTGTGTTTCATCGAAGAAATTAGAGTATCTGACTCATCTGGACATGTAGCTGAGATAATGCGTTAATGGTCATAATTATCAGTGTTGTTTCTGCATATTCCACTAGCAACTCCATCCTAACTATGCCTTCTGGTCAGAAGGTTGTTCTATAATTATATGCGCAAGCTAGAGACGAAAAAGGCATATGATGCGGTGCACTGCACCGAAACCTTTACCGGAGCCAGAGTTGAAATTTGTATACAAACATATAACAGACCGAGTAAAATGTCTATCCCTATGTTTACGAACACCTACATTACGATTTTTTGGGTTTCAGCATCCTCAAGGGTGTCTGAGAAACCCCCAAAAGGGGGATCCCTGACGAAAAAGAAGAAATACATAGAATGCATAAGATGAAGGATGAAGGAGGAAAAAGAATAAGTCAGAGATGAAGAAAGCACATGATACGGAGCACTGCATAGGTATCTGATCCTGAGCATTCATTCGCTTAATAGCCAATATTGGTATCATTTTACATGTTTTCGACCCATTGATTCCGAATTTGATAATTTCAGGTTGATGCTGGGAGTCTGAACACCCTCAGGAAGTGCAATCCCTGAAGAAAAACTTGATTTTGACATGTCTAATATATGTTACATAACTACATACGCACTTAAATGACAAAGGATGAGTTCCTGAGAGTCTGAAATGGTAAGGCACCCACACGAAATGAAGACTAAACCCTGAGAAGGAGTTTTACCCTTAAAAATGAAATGAATTTATCTAATAACAAATAATTACATAAGATGATCACTGTATCAGCCTCAAATTTCCTTTTCTTTATGCAGACGTAATCTAATAAATTTCTTCTGCATGATGAAATATATTATGCTTAAAGTTTTTATTTTAATTTTGTTTAAAGTTTTATTTATTCCAAATCATATTGTTTACATCTATATTTTCTTTTATTTATTTATTTTTAAAATATAGTTTAAAAATTATTAAAAACATTTTGTTTTTACTAAAAAAAATTAAAATTTTATTAAAAATCTGTACTTTGTAGACCCTAAGGGAGTAATATAATAAAGCAGTAGCGCAAACGCCCTACAGCAGCCCCCCTTCCAGCCTGTTATGCTCTATTGCTCTATTGCCTTAGGGCCTATAAAGTGCCAATTTTTGTGCAGTGCTCTGTATCATGTGCCCTCTCCTTCTCTGACTTGTTCTTTATCCTTCTTCATACTTTCACCGTATTCTTCTCTTGTGCATTCCATTTGTCTCTTTTTTATATCTTCTTATTTCGTCAGAAATTCCCCTTTAGGGAATGCTAAAACCCCCAAAATTGGAATTTAGTTGTTCGTTAACCTAGGGAAAGACACCTTACTCGGGCTATTATATGTCTGCGCACAAATTTCAAATCTGGCACCGGCAGAGGCTCGAGTGCAGTGCACCGCATCATAAGCCTTCTCTATCTCTGCCTTGTTCTTATTCCTTCTTCATCCACCCTTTATTTTTTATTTTGTCGTACGAAACACCTAAGAGGGTATCCTCATACAATCTTAAGGGTTCTGAAACCCCCAAAATCAAATTCTACGGGTTTGAAAGCCTAGAGAAAGATACTTTACTTGGTTTATTATACGTTTGTAACCTGAATTCAACTCTGACTCCTGTAACGGCTTCGGTGCAGTGCACCGCAGTATGAACCAACTTTGGCTCCAGCTCATTCAAACACTCAAAAAAATAAGTGTTTGAAAATACCACAAATTGTGGTTCTTTTAAACACAACCATATGTTTAAATACGCGCCAAACACAATTAGTGTTTCGCAATTTTAACCATAAATTTATTTAAAACGCAAACAACAATTGGTAGATGTACCTATAATTGTGGTTATTTTAATTATGAATCAGGTAAGCCAAGCGATTGGTAAAAATTTCAGTTTGCTTTAACATAAACAATGGTAAAGCGAAAGAATCTTATGTTGTGCTTAAATAATCAATTGTTTAAGAATATTGAACATATCAAAATGTTTAGCTCTCATCTCACGATTTTTTTCAGTGAACCTTCGAATATTTCGATAAAGCCTGTCGGCAGCTTATTTTTAACATAGCTAAAGCCATATCCAAGTGAAGGGTGGGTTCAGTTTCCCCCTTTGGATGTGCGCAGCATCGTGAAACCATGGGCAGGAAATCTGACAATACCAGCTATATGTGAGCCAAGTTTGTATGGAATCCAATGTCTCTAGCCACTTCAATTTGGGAGAGCATATTATATATATATATATATATATATATATATATATATATATATAATATATAGTTATATTATAGTATATTATACTATATCTATATATAATATTATATATATAATATATATTTTCGGAACAGATATATCCGAATGCTATATCTCTAACATCACTATGAAGGAGTGATCCAATTACTTCCGCATTCTGAACACTTTGTTATTTTTTTTTTGAAGGTGAGTTATTATTTCATTATTACAATTTCTGAAAACATTACCCAAGAAATGATAACAAAGGTCTCTCAAAGTAAATTACAACTCACTAAGACTTTTATCAACAACGACTATTATATTATTATTATTATTATTATTCCATTATTCTATTATATTATTTTATATTATTATTATTATTATTATTTATTTATACTTATTATTATTTATATTAATTATTATTATCTTTTATTATGTTTCTTTACTATTATATTATTATATTGTTATTGCAATATTTAATATTTATCATTTTTATTATGTAATATTATTTGTATATTAAATTATTAATTATATTATTATTATTAATTGATTATTATTATTATATTATTATTATTATTATTATAATTTAGATATATTATTACACAATTTTTTAGGTTTAAAGGCCTTTATAATTGTATAATATCAACAAAGAAGCTTTATTATTATAATACATAATAAGCTCAAATTTTTAGTTAAAATAAAATATAAAAATAGTATTTGGCTAAATTCGGGGACGATTTAGTTTAGTATATTTAAAAGTATCATTAATATATTACTTCAAGGCACAATAATGATTTTAAAGAATATCTTATATAATATATATATATATTATATACTTATATATATATATAATATATATAATATTATAACTTATATATATATAGTAATATATATATATAGTATATAAAATTATATATTATATAGTATATATATAATTAGTATATATATATATTCTTATTACCCTCTTAACAAATATATATATATACTATCTATATATAATAATCTTATAATATATATATTAGTATATAAGTCTTAGATAGTATGTAGCTATATACATATCTATCATATATATATTATATAATACGTAATATTAATGTATTATACTATATATATATATATATATATATATACTATATATATATATATACTATTATATATTATATTCATATGATTATATATATATTAGTATATATACATATATATATATATATATTATATATATATATCTTATATATATTATATATTAACAAACTATCATCACCATATGCTTGAACGAAAACTAAAATTTATTAAAATGCATTAAAAGCCAATTAAAATAAAATGAGTCCAGACCAGCACTACTCACGCTTCATTCTCTCAATGGTTCTGATTTTCTGAAGGGAGAACTTCTTGTGGGGTTCATTTATTCAAGTTGGATTGACTTTTTTGCTGTCAACTGTCAAACAGGAATTACACATTATTATTTTTATTATTATTATTATTATTATTATTATTATTATTATTATTATTATTATTATTATTATTATTATTATTATTATTATTATTATTATTATTATTATTTTTATTTATTATTTATTATTATTATTATTATTATTATTTATTATTTATTTTATTTTTATTGTTTATTATTATTTTATTTGATATTATTATTATTTGTATTATATTATTATTATTATTATTTTATCCTATTAATTAAATTCATTATTATCCTAATTATCATTATTATGATATATATTATTATTATTATTATTATTTTATGTATTTATATTATTATTTTATATCGTTATCGTTATCGTTATCGTTATCGTTATCGTTATCGTTATTGTTTTTGTTTATTGTTATTGTTTATTGTTATTGTTTATTGTATTATTATTATTATAATTATTCATTATTATTATCTATTATTATTATTATTATTATTATTATTTATTATTTTTAATTATTATCTAATTGATTATTATTATATTATTATACTTAGCTATATTAGTTTATTATTATTTTATTATTATTATTAGTATTATTTATTATTCATTCATTATTATTATTATTATTATTATTATTATTATTATTATTATTATTATATTATTATTATTATCTATTTATTATGTATATATTAATTATTATCTATTATTAGTTATTTTATTATCATTTTTATTATCAATTTATTATTATTATTATTATATATTATTATTATTATTATTATTATTTATTATATTTATATTTATTCATATTATTATTATTATTTTTATGATTATCTATTATTATTATTATCGTATTGATTTTATTATTTTATTATTAATATATTATTGATTATTTATTATTATTATATTATTATTATATATTATTATTATTAATTATTATTCATATATTTATCCATATTATGATCATATATATTAGTATTTTTCATTATCATTATGATTGTTATTATGCTATTGTTATTATTATTATTATTATTAATCTATTATTATTATTATTATCTATTATTATCTATTAATTATATTATTATTATTATTATTATTATTTAGGATTTATTATTAATCTATTATTATATTTCTATTGTTATCTATTTATCTGGGATGGACTCATTTAAAGATACCTACCTTTTGAATGATACTTTGGCATCTTGAACTTTGAAGCCTAGATATTCTTTAATCATTATTATTAATTATTTTATTTATTCATTAAATTATTATTTATTATTATATTATTATTATTATTATTGATTCTCAAAATTATCTTGTTCATTATTATTATTCATTATTATATTAGTATCTTTATTGTCTTTCTGTTTTGTTCTATTTCAATGAATTTTTAATAATTATTGTACTAGAGTTTTTTTACGTGTTTTGTTTTGAGAAGGGAAGAAAGGTCGTATCTATTAATTATTTATTATTCAGCATTCGTCGTATTATATTATAGATTTTATTATTATTATTATTTTTATTAATTATGCATATTAATTGATATTATTGATTAATTATTATTAGTGTGTATATAGAAGTTTTAAAAATTTATTTATTTTGTTCTGTTTTTATTAATAATCTATTACTGTTATAATTAATTTTATTGTTATTGCTGTTCTTTATTATTATTATTGATTATTACTATATTACGCATATGTATTATTATATTATTATTATTATTATTATTTAATATTACTTATTATTATTATTTATATTATTATTATATTCTTAATTATTATTTTATTTATCTACTTCTTATGTCTTTCTAGCTCTTTATCTATTATTATCTGTTCCTATATATCTCATTATCTTATTATCTATATATATTATTTATTATTATTATATAATATTATTATTTATTATTCATTATTATTATTATTATTAATTATTAATTATTATCTATTATTTCTATTATTATCTTTATTATTATTATTACTTTTGGTTTAACTTTAATCTCCTTTTAATTATGATCTGTTATTATGATAATAACATTATTATATTAATTATTTACTTATTATTTATTATTTATTATGTTTTAGCGCTATATATTTCTCGGTTACTGTATTGTAGATTATAGATTATCTAATTATGATTGATGTAATCCTATATTTTGATTATTTATTCATCATTATTTTATTATTATATTGTCATTATTATCTCATTATTTATATTCATTTGAGTTATTATTATTATTATTATTGTTATTAATATATTATTATTATTATTTTTACTTATTACTTTTCATTACCTTTACTCATTTCAGTTGCTCATGATTATTATTATTACTTGCGTTTGTATTTAATTATCATTTCTTTATACTTATGTATTAATTATATTTGGTTTTGCTTAATAACTCCTGTGTTGCAAGTAAGTAGACCCCCTTCAGATACTAGCGGAAATTATTCTTGTTTATTATAATTAATTGCTTATGTTAGTTTTGCTTATAAATATGTACCACTGTAAGACAATCGTAAATTTTCTCTACCCCGGAATAAGAGTTTTTTAAAATTGTGTAAAGACTTGCGAATTGAAATGTATACTACTTATTTTTATTTTCTTATTACTTTCTATTATTATCTTTATTATTATTAATTATAGAATTATTATTTAGTTCTACTCAATTATTTATTATTATTATTACTTATTATGATTATATATTTATTATTTATTATTACTATTATTAGTTATTATTTTCAATCCTACATACAACTGGAAAAAATCTTTTGAAAAATAATGCGTCCCACTACATGGTTCAGTGCTCTTACTTTATCTGGACCGAACACTCCCGCTCTCTCCTTTAGAACCATTCCTATCCTCACTCTCCCCTCAATTTCCCACGGATGGTCCCTCAGGGCTCTATGACTTTGGGCCGCTCTATTCTTTAAGTAATACTATTACTAATGACTTCGCAGATCATTGTCACAGTTTCAATTTTACCTCTCATATTGCTGAACGTCACCTGCAATCTTAATATCAGAGCGTAATATAAAACACACTTAACGAAAAAGTAAATAATGAACTTAAAAACAACCTTATATCACCGGTAGTTGCAATCAACATTTTTAATCCACGTAATCTACAAAACAGATCATCTAGGCTCTACGTATCATAACAAGACTCAAAAGAACCCTGTTCCAAGCTCAATGCACAACGGAGGCAAAAAAAATTCCAATAAACTATTAAATCGGGTAGTGTCATCTATGCCTAAGTTTACTAGGCTGTTATCCTTGAATGACAACTTTCTTTTCAAAGAACACGTAAATAGTCTCATTAGCAAATTGTCCTATGCCTAACTATGCCATTCCCTTAAGATAAGAAATTTTGTTTCCAACCGAAAATTTCCCAATGGTTTCCTAGGTATATTCTAATGGCCTCACCTAATAAACCTGTCTTTAAGTTTGGGGTTGTGCAATGTGAATACCTGGCTAAACTCTAATGTCTAATTATGCGAAAAGGAAAATACATTCGTGTAATATCAGGGCCCCGAAACTTCCGTGAACACACAACCCCACTATGCAAAAATTTGTCTTGTCAATACTAAAACTTAATGATATCTATACTCTTACAGTAGATAGCACATCTTTAAAGTCATACATGGAACTGCAAATGAACTTTTGACAGTAATCTTACTTGCTACACAACAAGACTTTAAGAATCAAACTCAATCTAGTCCGCTACGTCACATATATTGCCCATAGCCTTAGGTACACAGCAAAAATTTCACCCTAACGAAATCGCGTGGGGCATCTCATATTAAGGGCTAGAACTTGTGGATAATCTCCCTAAAAATGGTAGCAGGAGTCAGATCACCATGGGTAAACGGTTTCGTAGAAATATCAGAAGCTTCTCTATTATCTACAATATGACGAGGGACATTCCTGCCCATCAGTTAGGTCATATTCTTACGACGCAATTGGTTCACGATTCCGTATAGCAGTCTATTAATAATTTTTCTTTAGCTCTCCATATTTCTCTTAGATTTAAAGAAAGTCAATGATTAATAGGGTTGATGTTCAATGATACCAATCATAACAATTTTATTATTATATTATTTCTCCTCTCTCTCTTCATGCTTATTATATAATTATATTATTATTATTATTATTATATTATATTATTGTATGTCTCTCTCTCATTATTTTATTATTATGATTATTATTATTAGATGTAGTTATAATCGTATAATTATTATTATTTTTATTACTATTAATTTTTATTACTAATGCCTAAGATTACTACATTGATTACACTATATACTACCTACTTAGTCCTGTACTAATAGTGTTAGGTATTTGATTCACTTATATTATTATTATTATTATTATTATTATTATTATCTGTTATTATTATTCATTATCTATTATTCAGACTGTCCTAATGTATATAATTATATTATTATTATTATTATTTTATATTATTCATTTTATTATTATTATTCTCTTTTTATGTTATTATTAATTTCATGATTATTATTATTGTTTATTTATTGTTACTATGATATTATTATTATTAATTATTAGTATTATTATTCAATCTAATTATATTATGATATTATTATTATTATTATGTATTATTCATTCATATATTAATTATTATTATCTATTACTTATTCAATTATTATTCATTACAATTATATTATTATTATTGATGATTATATTATTATTTATTATTATTATTAATTATTATTATTATGTGTGATTATAGTTAATTTATTAATATATAATATTTGGTATTACTATTAATATTATTTTATTCAAAATTTTATTATTATTATCAATTACTTAAACTTTTTCATTCTTATATTCATTTATTATTATTATTTATGCTTATTATTATGTATTATTATTATTATTATCTAATTATTATTATTATTATTATTATTATATATTATGTATTATCTTATTATTATCTATTATTATTAGTAGTAGTGTACTATATAATAATGTTATAATGTGAAATGTGTTATCATCATTAATACTGTTAGATTTATTTATTATTATTATTATATTATTATTATTAGATTATTATTATTATTATTATTATTATTATTACATTTATTATCTTCTTCATCTCTCTCATTCTCTCCTGCATCTTGATTGCCATCCCCTACTCATCTCCAATGATCTTTTAGGAATAAAATGATACAGTTTATAATATTATTGTAAATTAGGCTTTTTTTTAATTTCGTATATTTTACATGGTTTTAATCTTACTTATTATATTGTAATAATGGAATTATTTTAATTTTTATTTTCGCTTCGTTGTTAAAATAGAGTCGTACATAATATTACATCTCTGAAATGTATTATTATTATTTATTTATTTCTTCACATTTCTTATTATTATTATAATATTATTATGCCCGGACTGCACCTCGCATGCATCCCGCTATTAATTATTATTATTATTATTATTATTATCTATTATTATTATTAATTATATTATTGATTATTTACTATTATTTATTATCTCTTATTCATTATTTATTAATTAATTGGGCTCGAGGATGACGAGAAACGTCCTAGTAGCCCTTTTCATCAGATATACTATTTCTTGGTATTAATCTTTATTATTGGTAATCATTCGAAACTGCCATCCTTTAATCCGTACACCGTAGTTTGGATTCGAAAAGGGATTTGATTTGATATTATTAATATATTATTTTATTATTATTATTATTATGTATTGCAATTATTATTATGTATTTATTATTATTTTATTATTATTATTAATTATTATTATTTTATTATTATTATATTAATTATTATTTTATTATTTCATTAATTTTATTATTTTATTTATTATATCTTATTATTTATTATGTATTATATATTTATTCAGTATTATTATTATTCTTGATTATTATAATTTATTCATTATTATTATTATGTTATTATTATATTATTTCTTATTCTACTATTTTATTTATTGATTATTATATATTATATTATTTATTGATATTATTTACATTATAAAATAATAAAGACCACGTAACTTATTCATTATTATTATTATTATTATTCATTATCATATTATTAATTATTATTACTCTATTATTGATTATTATTGATTATTATAGATTATTATTATTTTATTATAGTCAATCCGTTAAAGACAGAACTTCTAAATCAATCATTATTTAAGTCAGTTAAAATATTGATATTTCTCAATACTTGCTGAAGGCGTTATTTTTAGTTCTTACTCTTTCCAACAAGCTAGATATAGCATACCTATTATACGATCTTAGCCCTCTACACTATACTAAGTATGTTCTATCGTGATTATATATATATTTACTATATATATTATAGTATATTAAAATTATATTCTATATATAGTATAATATACTATGCTACCAAACTACCACCTACTTATATATCATAGTATATATTAATACTATATATAGTATTATATTCACTTAGCACTAATATCATATATATATATATATTATATATATATTTACAGTATATAAATACGTGCGTATAATTACAAACAACCCGTATAGTTGATCACTTATATACTTCTATACTATATATATATATATATATATATATATATATATATATATACTATACTTATATAATATATATATAATAATATATATATACTATTACATAGTATAATTATATAATAATGTAATAGCGTAGTATATATATATCTAATATTATATTACTATACTTATAAATTATATATAGTATAATACTTATAATATATATATAATGTTATATACTATATATATATATATAGTAATATACATAGTATATTATATATATAATATATATATATATATATCATATACCTTTTTTATATATTATATACTATATACTATATATATATTATATATATATTTATATAATATTATATATATATATATATATTTCATATATATACAATTTGGGAATATATCTATAGCTATATATTAATATATATAATTATATATACTATATATAGTATATTATATATTAATTATATAATATATATATATATATTATAGTATATATATAATATATATAATATGGTATACCATATTAGATATATAATGGTTATAGTTAATATATATATATATATATATTTATATATATATATGATATAGTAGTATAATATATTATATACATATATATATAGTATATATATATAAATAGTTATTATAATACTATATTATACTATATATATAATTTTTCACCAATAAATACTTATAATATATTATATATACTTATATATAAATATTTTTCATCAAAATACTTATATATATATATTTATATTAAATATATATATAGCTATTATATATAACCACATTTTACATTACTTTAACTATACATAAAAATATATATATATATACTAATATATTAGTATATATATACTATAATATATCGTATATAGATATATATATCATATATATATTAGTCTAATAACTATTAATATATTAATATATATATAATCTTTATTTTATATATATATATATATATATATATATATACAGTATTATAGCTACTAGTATATATATATATCCTATACTATATATAGCTTATAATATATATATACTATATCCTCGTATATATATAAACTATTACCACAGTTAGTATATATATTTATAATATAACTATATACTATATATATATATATATATTATATATATATATATATATATAAATCTTTATTTAATGTTATATCATATTATTCATATAAATCATATATAGCCTATATAGTATAATATACTAATATATATTATATAATCTTATAATACTTATATATATATAATATTATGACTATATATATATAATATAATATATAGCCTCAATAAACTTATCGTAGATAACTCTTTAATCCTATAACACCGGTTATGATCACTATTGTACTATATATATATAGTATACTATATATATGTTATACTAATAATAATATATAGCTATATACTATATTACTATATATATAGTATATATAGTATATATATATAAATATATATCTTTTATTATTATACCAAGTTACCTTTACCTGCATGAAATCGAGGTGATAGGAGGTGAACATTAGTTTGTTTTGAATATGAAGTTCCTCGTGGAAAGTAATAATTGAGCAGTTAAGGTTGTTCCTCGACCTCGATAATGCTTAAATTGCCACAACTGTATGTCAAAAACCTATAAGCTTAAGGCAGGGCTGTTACTGGCGTTTCATCCAGGTACTTTTACTGTTTTTTCATAAACCAGCTGTTCTGAGAGATGTGTGATTGAGACGACACCTTAATTTTGCTAGTTTTCCTCAATGCTTGGAACATTTTTCCCCTTTGCTTCATATTGTTGATCCCGTGAGGTATATTGTCATATTAGACATTGTTTAGACTTCCAAAACTCTTTTTAGTAAATTTAAAGGCAATGCATTTTGGTAATTTTATTAAAATAATTTCTAAGCAGGATGGTTGAATATTTGCGATGCTCGACATTATTATTATTTCTTCTTTTTATCAAGTGTTCAAATTGCATTGAAATAATTTCTTAAAGAAAATTCTTAATGATCATATCTGAATACTAGTAGAGGCATTACAAAAATAGGAAATGTGAAGTTGAGAACATCTCTCTCTCTCTCTCTCTCTCTCTCTCTCTCTTTCCTCTCTCTCTCTCTCTCTCTCCTCTTTCCCTCTCTCTCTCTCTCTCTCTCTCTCTCTCTCTCCTCTCTCTCTCTCTTTCATCTCTCTCCTCTCTTTTCCTCTCTCTCTCTCTCTCTCTCTCCTCTTCTCTCTCTCTCTCTCTCTCTTCATGATTGATTTCAATATTCACCACTGCCAATTCACCCTACTCAAATTCTGAAGATACAGATGGTAAAGTTGTTTACATCCTTTATCCCATAATACCCTTGAACAGATCAGTGCAACTAACTATCCGTATCTCTATCCGTCTTGGAAACGGACCCATCACATTTGACCTATTCTTAACTCATATCGATGAGCTACAAGAGAACTATATTTGGATAAACTTTTATCATCAATTAAGTTAACACATATAGGAAATTTGGTTCAGAAAAAACAAACATAATATATATTTGATTGAATTTCTTATTTAACTTCCAATCTATCTCCTAATATTGCCAAATTATTTTTTCTTCTAAGTTTCTTCTAATCATCTTATTTCTCTTTCCTTTTCTGTCTCTTCAAATTTCGCATGAAGGCCAAGCCTTCGTCGAGAAACCGTTTTTGTCTCTTCGGTATTTCAAACTGGTCAGACTTCTGGCCTTACTTGTTCGATTTCCTTAAGAATGATTGATCGATGTTTTAGCGAGAGGGATCCTTCGGAGTACAGAGAACGAATAACAGAGGCGATTCTCTCCTATGGATTCTTATATTTCACTTTCTTTCGCTTGAACTAGGCCTTATAAATTTTCGTTTAATTAAGCCTGTTCCCAATTAATCCACTGCATGAATAAAATCTGGAATAATTTCAGAAAACTTTCCACTCCAGAAACTTATGCTTTTTATATTTCTACTGAGCGAACTAGGAAGCTATGGGTGGCTAGGATCTTCAAGGACAATCAATAGAATCCCTCAGAAATTTCTCAAGTCCGAATAAAAAAAAAGAAAAATGAGCAGTAACCTATCTCATTTAAAATATAAAAATTTGATTGTTTTAATGAATAATTTCAAGCATTTGCTCAACATCTTTTGCAAGCGACATTTCAAATCAAAAAAGTACAAAATGATTTCTAACAAGTTTATTGTTAGTAAATTGCATTTTAAGTTGCCATACAGCAGAAGTATGATGCATTCTATAAAATCGGCTAATTAAATATTAATATTTTTCTAATTCATACGTATCAAAAGTATACGGTATATTACTTATTTATATAGTATATATATATTTTAATATATATATAATATGAGTATATTATATATATATGTATATATACCTCTTACCCTCTATAGTATCTATACACCTATATCATATATATATTATTTATATTTATAATTACTTGATATATATATATGAGTATATATTATATATTATAATATATATATCTATACTATAGATAATGTATCTATATTTACTATATATAATATATAAAAATATATATATATAATATATATTAGTATATATATATAATTAAAAAATATATATAATATATACTATATATATATATGATATATCTATAAGAGTTATATAATATATATACTATAATATAGAGAGTAAATTATATAGTATATAGTTAACATATATATAATATATATACAGTAGTATATATATAGTATAATCTATATATCAATATATATATACTACTATATATAATACTATATATAATATAGTATATATATACTTATATTATATATATACTATAGTATATATATACTCCATATATATAAATAATATATATATAGTAGTAATATATATTATATATATATATAATAATATATATAGTTATATAACAATATATATATATTATATACTCATAATATATATTATTACCTATAGTATATATATATATATTATATACCTACTATATATATAGTATATATACTATATTATTACTATAAATAATATTATACTGTGAGTATATACTATATATATATATATACACTTATTATATATATATATATATTATATATGATATATATTATATAATTAGTGAGTATTATATATAAGCATCCTCCTCACGGTGCCTCATATGTAAATAAATTTGATACTTATTAATTGTTTTATAATATTACTCGAAATAATAAGTATATATATTCATAAATAAAATATCTATCCTATATTATATATATGATATTAGCGTGACTAACCTAACCTAACTTACCAAAATAACTCTAACCTAACCTAACCAAAACCTAAATCAGCCCAAAAAGTTCTCAGCTTTTTTGATCATTTTATCGAATTTTCACTAGAGTCGTGTGAAACGTCTACAAAAAAAAAGATCGTCCCCTCCCAAAACTCACTCTCGCTCCTAATAATAATGTAGGCACATCCAAGAAACCTTATAGTTTTATCGCCAATCCTCAAAATAGAAAGAACCTATCTGACAAAAATTCCAAGGTCTCTCGTAGGTATGTTCATCACGTGACTGTGACTTTCTCTCTGACGTGACACTAAATTCATCTTTGTTCTGGAATTACAAATAATCTTTTCCAGATTCTCTTCCTTCACGCCATTCTCACACTACTAACACATATCAGCATTTGATTGCACTTTCGCCTAACGTCTTAAATTCGCTTAAACGCTTGGCCTCTCAACTCCACCTTATACCTCTCAACTCTATATCCTACCTCCTCTCGAGGTTGATTAACTAATAAGTGTAATGGTCCCTACATGAACATTTATATATGTTGGTTCTTCAGCACATTGCTTCCGCCATCGAGATACATCCTGCACCTTGGTAAACGAGTTTCGGTTATCACTAACCATCAACTTGTCAACCTTTCGTTCTTTTGGTGGAGTGCCATTCCTATCAGCCTTTAATCCCCATAACTATTTCATGTATAGAGCATTATACATTTGGCCTCTCCCAAAGTTTCGATCATCCCGTACCAGGAAGATTGAAAATATTTCTCTAATCTCATTTTTGATTGCCAGTATGGCTTCACTAAGGATCTTTCTCTTTTCTCTCAAATCTATATCTCTGCTTTTTGAAAATTTCTCTGTAAACTTTTTTCCGCGACAGACTGGATCAATATCAGAAAAGGCTTACAGAATAAAGTAATCTGGACATGCAAATTGAATAGCTAACAGCTTATTCTTCTGCAGTCATTAAATTATCCTCCGGTAAAAACAATATACATATTCTAGAAACTTCACATTCTTGAATGATAAAATTATGAGATAATTGACCGTAAGCACAATGGAGATGTAGTGCGTGATGAGAGTTATTTAAAGAAACATAAGGGAAACCGCCCGTGCAGGATACAAAAGGTAGAGGAAAAAATATGACTTTAGGCTTGCGCTGCAGAACGCGTAGTTCGCTCTATTCTGCGGCAGCTGCAGGAAATTGCGAAGTGGGTCGACAAACTCTTTCTTGAAACTCTCGTCGATAGTATATGTTCTTTAAGATCTGTCTACTCTGCAGCCAACTCTTTACTCCTATTACCAATTACATGATCCTTTCCTTCTATCTGTACCAACTTCCATCATCACCTGCTACACATCATCATTAACCTCCATTTCTTCTTACATACTGACGCCATCTCGCCCATCAGCACCTACCACTACTTGGAAATGGTGTTTCCCCACAGCGTCTCTACCTGACGATTGGTGGACTGACCGGTCCCGGGCGCAACGCCGAAGAACCCCGCCATATGCTTTTGTTCTCAACTGTCCCCAAAACGCATTTCGCTTCATCTACTCTGCCTCGACCCAACGCCTCCCTCTTCTAACCTAGCCCTTCCACATCTTACCGACCAAGCTCACACTGGAAACTTCTGCGTTTCTATTCCTCCAATCTAAGCTTCTTCCTGGTGATTTTTTGGCCAGAATTATATTTCTCTGGAACTAAACACTCTAAGAGTGTAGGGTTCCCGTGCGCTGCCTACCGAATTCTAACTTATTACTCCTAACGCGACCTGTACCCCACACTTTCCTCAGTGGTGGTTTACACAACTCTAAGCCTCTCCTGCAGAAACGGGGACGGGGCTCCTACGCGCGTCTTTTCACTTCTATCACACTTCCTTCATTTAACTCTCTCCATCTGTTAGCGCATATTGAAATGTTGTTTCCTTCTCCTCTACCACATCATGGCCTATTCTAACTGTCTTGAAATCTCTACGTGCCCAATTGGCTTGACTTTTTTTCTTCTTCTTTTTCTTTTTTTTTTTTCTATTTTTTTTTTTCGTATTTCTTTTTTTTTTTTCTTCTTTAGAGTTCCGTGCGGACAAGCCACTTTCCCAGACCCCGAAAGCCTCTCAACTTTCTCCTGTTTCCAGCCTCCCACCATCCCCAAGCTTAGCCCGCTCACCTCCGCCTTCACATACAAACAATACCTCCAACCTCGTACAAAGTCTGGAACATACATTCTCCTCCATTATTCCTATTTCGCTTTGTACTGGCACATTTTCAAAATACCGTTTATCAAGCGATCCTTCCACACATCTTTGATTCGATTCTGATCTGATAATTTTTCTCTCACATCTCAGGTGGCGTTAATTGAACCTCCATTCTCTCTACAATCCCCCACCAAGGAGTCAAATACTATAGATATATATATACTATATATACTATGCTCCTCACATATTCCGTATATATAGGAGTATTTATATACTATAGTATAATATATCCAATATTATAGCCTACTATATATACTATATATATATATATACTAGTATATACATATATTATTTTACCTCTATATAAAACGCTAGTTAGACCCCTATATTAGCGTACTCATATACATTTAAACATGAGCTCTAAATATTGCATTGTCTATTTATACCTCATAACCCTAATACCCCATTATATATATAGCTACTTCCCTGTTTAAAATTATACCTTGAATTATAGGTTTTAGTTTTGTGTTTTGTTTTTGTACTTGAAATTCAGAATTTATCCTATCATTTATATTTAGAAAAACTGAAACTTCTTAAAATTAATATCTAGAAACGTAAGTCAAATCATTGATCAAATAAATCGTTTTAAGATAACGATTTTCCTTATCACCCCAATTAAAGAAATCTTGCAAATTAAAGAAACTTTGATGATACAATGATTTTCATTATCACCCCAATTAAAGAAATCTTGCAAATTAAAGAAACTTTGATGATACATATTGAGTACTTACAGTCATATTTTCAGACCTAAAACAGTTTGCAATCCAGGAAGACACATTGTTGGAAAAAATACTCACTGGAGACACGATTCCCAGGTACAGTTGTTTTACTGTTTAAAAAAGTTCTAATTGTAGATAGCTCCCACATCCTAAATTTAAGGTCATTTATTATCTGATTATCGAACTCAGTTGTAGTTTCAGAATATAGATTCAGTTTTGCAAATTTAGGTAATTAAAGTGGGAGGCAAGGTTTTCCTATTTGGGACACATCTTTGTTTGGGCATAGGGTTTTACTTTTGGAGTGGTTTATTAATTCCCTGGGTCATTCGCTATTACACATTCCCTTTAACAAAGCCATTTGCTTTTGTTAAATTGCGGCAAACTAAACTACTGTAATTTACATCTGGATCCATGCTGGTAATCTGTTCTTTAAGGGCATTAAAAGTTAACTGTGATCTCTCCTTAAGATCATTATCTACTTTGTATTCCATTTCATCATTTAAAGCACATTGCTATTCAATACCCAAGGATCTTCGTAATGGTAAACTAATAACGGCTTCACTATGAAATCTCCACTCGCATTCCCTTCGAGCATAACAGTAAGCCTATTTGATATTGGCTTTGTACCCAGGTTGCGATGCTTCTTTTTTTGATATGAAGGTTTTTGTGACCATTCTTTTCCAAAATAACCCAGTTTCATCTACGTAAAAAATTTCTGATAATCAATCTGCTTCATCTATAATTTTCCTGAGTTCTATTGGATATGTGTATGCTGCTTGCTCATCAGCCCTAGCTGCTTCTCCAGTTATTTTAACATTCTTCAGGCCCTCTCTCGATTTAAAATTTTCAAACCATTGTTTGCTAGCAGTGAAGGACACACTTTCGTCTTTAATTTTCGGTAATTGTTTAGTATTACTGACTTGAGTTCACATTAGGGATGTACCGGAATCAGAATTTTTGGTTCCGGCCGGAACCGGAACTTTCCGGAACCTTGAAAAAGTTCCGGCCAGAACCGGAACTTTTCGACTTCAGCTACACCTTACATAAGCTGCGTTTCCAGAAGCCCAACTCACCCGGGCACACATGCATCGTTTCCAGAGCCCGTTTGCGCACTTCTACGTCACGTAAACGTCACAATCAGGCGCCCGTTGTTAAATCCTCGATTTCGAGAATTAATAAACGGGCGGGCTGCGCAGAAGAATGCTTTGTTTACAAACAAATCTTTTTACAAAACATGTGTCGGAAATGGCTTTCCAAAATTTTTTAATATTTTAGTTAACTTTTTATATTAAGGATACTAAATATATCGTATCATTTCATAAAATAGATACATATAGGTATAAAAGTATTGCCTACAATTGCCAGCTGATCCGACCCGGAGCGCGCTCGGCCGTTTCCAGGTACTAGAATTTCCTGTTCTCTGATTGGTTAATGTAATTTTTTCAATTCGAGCGTTCCGGAGTCGATTTTGCACCGCAGGCTGTACTTGGGCTTCTGGAAAGCGCAGCTATTTTTCTATAAAAAAACTTATGGTGCGTGGACTCTCTCTAAGTATCTGTTATCTGTCCTTATCCATACTGTGAGCTCTTAGTTCTGCAAGCCAAAATTTGGATAAGCGGATCAATAAATTTATTAAGTAAAAGAATATACTATAGCTGCGTTCCAGAAGCCAGAGTGCAGCCCGTGTGCAAATCGACTCTGAAAAGCTTGGTGAAAATTACATTAGCAGTAGAACAAATTTGAGTACCTGAAAGCCGGCAACCAATCAGCAGCAATATACTGTCTTATCATGGGCGTATACAGGAGGGGGCAGAGGCACCGTGCCTAAATCTTGGCGAAATAAAAAAAAATGAACCTTATATTTTTTGCCAGACGACGTTTATAGACAGAGAAAAACTGGAAAAGATACATCAATCGATGAATAATGAAGTAGTAATTATTAATTACAAGCGTGTTATAAATATATATATATATATATATATATATATATATATATATATATATATATATATATATATATATATATATATATATAATAATATATAATAATAATAATATAATATATAATAATAATAATAATAATATAATAATATATATATATATATATATATATATATACAGTACCGTATATATATGTAATAATATATATATATATATATATAATATATATATATATATATATATATATATATATATATATATATATATATATATATATATATATATAATATATATATATATATATCACTCAACCTTTGCACCTAAATGATATCCTGCCTAAGCCCATGACTCTTAAACACTTATATGCATCTATTTTATGAGATGATGCGTTGTTGGAAGCGCCATATAAAAGTTAACTGAATAATCAAAAATTTGGCAAAAGCCATTCATTTGTCAAAAATTTGTTTGCAAAGGCATTAACTCCGCGCAGCCAGCCACGTTTATTCGAAATGGTTGCCGAGCGCCTATACTGTGACGTTTGCGTGAGCAGAAAGTGCGCAAGCAAGCCCCGGCCATGTGCCTGTGTGCCCGCCGATATGATTTTTTTATTTTTTATTTTTATAAAAAATCATTTTTATTTTTATTTTTCGACACTTTTTTTCTAGGTATAAATTAATCCTAGCTGTTACCTAATTAATGATAAGTATATTTCATCTACATAATAAATAAATTCATCAATGTTGTTTCAAGTCATTTTTAATAAAGAAATAAATAAAATATTAAGTACTCAGATATTATACAGTATATAAAAAAATTATATATATATATATATATATATATGTATATATATATATATATATATATATATATATATATATATATATATATATATATATATATATATATATATATATTTATATATATATATATATATATATATATATATATATATATAAATATACCGTATATATATATATATATATATATATATATATATACTATATATATATATATATAATACTATACTATATATATATATATATATATATATATATATATATATATATATATATATATATATATATATATATATATATAATTTAAATAACTTAATTAAAATAAATAATTATATTTACCAAACTTATTATTAATTAAGCAATAATTAGGATTATTAACTAATTTTATAAAAATAATAATTAAAAAAGCAATTTGTGTCTAAAAAAATTAAAAAAAATAAAAAAAAATCTCAAAAAAATCAAAAATATTATATCCCAGTTTGGGGTGGATTCAAGCTACCCGTTCGAGTGTGAAAATATTGTTTCATATTTAAAGTTTTCGAAAGTATAGAGTCGAAGGTCATTTTATCATGATATTTGTTCACATACAGTCGTCCCTAGTAGAACGCGGTCTTATAGAACGCGATCTTGCTATACCGCGGTTGGGCAAAAAGATAATAAAAGAAAAAGGCATTACAAATTAGGATTATTAACTAATTTTATAAAAATAATAATAAAAAGATAAAAATTAAAATTGCAAAAAATAAAATAAAAATAATACATACATATGTTAAAATAATGAAATGAAAAGAAAAAAAAAGAAATATTTGGTGAGCTAAAAGGCAAAAGCGTCAATTACCGATAACGATGTATTTCTCAAAAAAAAGCAGCCAATACAACCTACAGATTCTGGACTGCCTTCATCTCTTACACCTTCAACTTCATTTACAATTTGAAAGAACCTATTTTTGTGCTCAATTGGCTAAACTTTAAAATTTTATATTACAGTCCTCAGCCTATTTAATTAAATATATATATAAAAACAATTTTATCTCCAAATTTTTTAAAGGTTTGTACATTGTATATTTTTTCATTTAAAAAAACTAAAAAAACTTTTTTGCTCGTTTTAAGAAATGTAGAGTACTGTATTGTAATGTAATAAATATCCTACTAATTAACTAGTCAATAAAATATGTTTATATACTGTTCTGTAAATAACATTGTATCTGCAAATTTATTCAATTATTATTAAGGATAAATAAAATACTGCTGCTATTTTATTCACCTTATACACAGGTAAAAATTTTAAAATTAATGATTTTTCAGGGGGTTCAAAGTTATACGCGATATCGCCTATAACGCGGGGGGTCAGGAACCTAACCCTCGCATTCTACGAGGGACGACTGTATATCAATTTTCAATATTATTTTTTATGCAAAATCATAACTGTGTAAATGACAAATTAATTACTGAATTTTATTAATTAAAACATTTGAAAAAGTAGAAAGTTCCGGTTAGTTCCGGCAAGAACCAAGCTAGTTCCGGCCAGAACCGGAAATTCCAAAAAATCGAGGTTCCGGTACATACATAGTATATTAAAATTATAAACATTTCATTTGCAAAAATGGTTTTAAAAAATTATTTGAAGTTTTTTTTTACGCATTTGAGTTTATTTTGAGTTAATATTTTCACTAAAAATATTAATATTAACGCTCTGAAAATCATAACAATTCGGCTTTTTTTTGTCGTGTAGGGATGACCTTGGTTATAACCATCGTTCCCCCTCACATTCACATTTCCTCTTACTTGACGACCAGCAAAATTATTTACACCATTGACACCACCTACATTCACCTGTCTTTCGTCATCTCCAAAACCACCATAAAAATCTTCCAAAAACTTCACCATTACTTCATAGGGGTTAGCTTTCAGGGCATCTCTATACAATCTATACTGAGGGGGTGGTGAAGCCCTTTCATTTGCATACCTTTCCCTACCACTATACACCTCACGTCGTTCATTCTCCTCTCGCTCGCCTTCAAACTCCCTATCTTCTACAATTTCCAAAACATCTTCCCAGGTCAATCTCTCTCCCGCCCAACTCATTTTCTTTTTCCTTCGCAAATTTACATACTCCGCCACCGAGGTAGGAACAGTCTCTAAAAACTTTTTCAACAATCTCTTGTTCCCATCCACATCCTCATCCCCAAATTTCTTTCTCGCCAAGGTTTCCAGTCGGTGCGCGTACATATCGATCCTTTCATTCTTTCCACGCCAAGCCTTATCAAAATCATTCACCTTTCTATACTTCACTCCCCCTTTCACTCTCACAACCTGGTCCATTATCCTCTGTTTTACCACTTCATACTTTGGTTCACCCACACTAACAGCCTTATAAAATTCCAACATTCGCCCCTCTAAAAATTTGCCCAACTCTTTCACCCAAAAGACCTTATTCTCGTCAAACTTCTCCCTACAATAACCCTCATATTCCCTAAAGAACTCCTCAACCTCTTTCGTACCGTACACATTAAATTTATTAATTTTTGGGATGTCCCGAATCAGCACACTCCTTTTCACTCTACGCTCAGATTCAGAACCAGATCCCGTCTCATTCCCCTCAAACACATTCACCTCACCTTCTGAACTACTATATAATGAATCTATACTTTTACTTTTCATTCTCCTTTCATGTCTCCTATTCTTGGAAGTCTTTCTTTTTATCCTTTTTCTCAATCTTCCCATTCTTTTCATTTTTCTCAATCTTCCCATTCTTCTCATTTTTCCCATTCACCACTGTATTTACATCCTTCTCTTCATCATCCCCATCATCCTCACTCACATCACTTAACTCATCATCCTGGTTCATCACTTTTTCATCATCTTTGGTCTTCACTCTCTCGTCCTTTTCCACTTTCCCATTTCTCTTTACATTTACTACCTTTGGAGTAGAGGTCACCCTTTGTCGGGTTCCATTCATTCCGATCCCTCCGATCCCATCAGCAAACCTGTTGTTCAACATTTCCTCTATTTTAGTGGCCATTTTCTCCTCCATTCTCTCTTCCATTCGTTTCTCCATTTCCTTCATTCCCTCTGATAATTCTCTCACCTTCTCAATCAATTCTTCATTCTCTTTCTCTTTCTTTCTCAAAGCCTCCTTATACCTTTCCAACTCCGCCCGCAACTCCTCATTCATAGCCATGTTTACACTACTACTTACTACTACTTTATACTACTTACTACTTTAGATTACTTTACACTACGTCCCCTCACCTATCCTTCGAGACAGCCCCACGTTGGGCGCCACAAATATGCAGCGGATTTTACTATGAAAAATAAAAACCGGAACTACAATAGTTGAAAGATTTTATATTTATTACTGGTTTGTGTTTCCTTAAGAGCAATGATTCCCCTAGATGCAATTCATAAAAATCATTCTTTCTCTTTATGATGGAAAAGTTTTCTTTTATTTTGTTATCAGGATTTTTGTTATGTTCTTCTTTAAAATGTTGAAATACTTTACTCGGCTTATACTTATGCTGCGACATTCTCATGTTGAGGGTATTCGTTGTGTATCCAATATGAGGCGTTACATCCACTTTCAGAGCATTGAAATCGGTACACAACGTTACTACTCTCACTGTAGGGAATTTAAGGGTTTTTATTATTATTATTATTATTATTATTATTATTATTATTATTATTATTATTATTATTATTATTATTATTGCTTATGGTCATCTTTATTACTTTTTCATCATTTTAGTGTTAGGGCTTTATTCACTATTTTAAAAGTTCTTTTCCTCCCTTAAATTTAAAGTAGATAAATTATTGAGTGAACCCTGAAAGTGAGGCTGTGAGCCCATGATTAAATTGATAACAGGAAAGCATTGAGTGAGCAAAGAAAGCAGTAGAGAAGAACCGTGAGAGGTCAAGTTTCCACTCCTCTGGGTAAGTGTGAAACTAGTGGACGCGTTTTATTGAGAAGTTAGGTTAGATAATGGGGTTAATGAGTGCTTTATATTGTGGTTTTTTTTTTATGAAGTGCTGGATAATGGGGCTAATAAGTGTACTTGTCTGTTGCAGGTGGAATTAATTGAGGATTCTTCACAGCATATTCCGGGATTTTCTCAAAGCGTTTTCGGGATCCTTGAACAACTAATAAGGGACTCTCTCATTGAATTATTAAAGGGATCTCGTGAGCCAGCCAGAAGCTTTCCCAAATATTGGAAAGAACGAGTGCGTTTATTAGCGCCTAACTTCCGCGGAATCAGGAAGCATTGACAGTCATCCCACAACTGGGCAACGAGATTGAAAGCAGAGTTATATCGAACTCTGCCATTTTACAAAAGAGAGAGAACCCGGCAATATCGCAGTGGGTCGTGCACCATAGGGGACACTTTGGGTGGGCAATGCAGGGGTATCACTGGCACTCCCATCTTACTTGTTGAAATATCGTTTATTGTTCTTTTAAGCGCTTGATTCCCCGCAAATTGGCGGGTCTTATTGTGAAGTTGACAGTAGGTATTCAGTTGAAATTATAATTTGGAAATCGTCTTGTTCTTTTCTTGTTGTCCCTGATAGTATTGAAATAGTTTTAGGGAAGAAAGGCCCTTGTCAATCAAGGCAACGAAATAGAGTAATTAATTATTTAGCGACTTACCTTGTTAGTAAACTTCCCGGTGCCCACCGCCGTGAGAACCATTGAAAAGAGTTGCCCTTGCCAGGGAGACAGGTACAGCCGGCCGGGTGAATTCACTGAGTCAGTGGCCCCGGTCCAGGCGTTTTAGATCCGCGGGGACATCCCCGAGAGTTGCCCTTGCCAGGGAGACAGGTACAACCAGCCGGGTGAATTCACTGAGTCAGTGGCCCCGGTCCGGACGTTTAGATCCACGGGGACATCCCCGAGAGGTTGCCCTTGCCCAGGGAAACAGGCGCGGTCGAGCGAAGTCGGGCCGGAGACGGACCCACGCCGAGTTCATCGGAGTCGGGAACGGACGGGGAGGGAAATCCACCGTAGTGCTTCACTCCCTTAAGGGACAGTCGGGAACGGGCTAAACCCACGTCCGTTTTAGAGGAATCGGGCGGTTGGAAAAATCCACCGAGGTGCTTCACTCACGTAGGGATCAAAGTCGGGAGAACGGGAGAGGGCGGGAACAGGTTAACCTGTCAAGGGTTGGTGTCAAACGGGAGCATAGTCACCGCGGGCCAGCGAACATAATCCGATACTATATTAGATCGAACCCAGTGATAGCTGTAGCGGGTGGCGGGAGTAACACGTTGGAGCTTCACCAACGAATTAACGGGAGGCTTAGAAACCCTCCGCCTCGCTATCCGCGGCAGCTGCGAAGGTTGCTGTGTCGGATTCGCCACATCACCATCCGAAAGCGCTTCACGAGTAGAGAAGCACGAGCTCAGTTTCAATGGCTTATAATTAGATCTTAATATAAGCTTCTTCCCGTCTTTTTCTTTAATATGCTCCTTTAAAATTAATTTTATTTCTTTTTCTTCCTCTTTTTTTCTGACTAATATTTTCAGTTTTATAATATACTACGAGCTTATCGTTTTCATTTTCATTGATGTTATTGGCAAAAAAATTATTTAAAGTGTTCTTTATAGTTTTCTCTATAATATACTGGGGGAAGTTATTGTTTATTAGATTCTGTTATTCTTTTAATTTCTTTATATCAAGAAATAAAGGTATTATGGACATTTTAAAATTATTATTATTATTATTATTTATTATTATTATTATTATTATTATTATTATTATTATTATTAAAAGAAATTAACTTTAAAGTAGAAACTACTACAAAACAAAATATTAACTAAACTGTTTAAGCAAAAATTTTTAAAAATTTTAAAACAAGATTTCATAATTTTCTTACTTAAAAATGTATATATTTATTTGAATATTGAAATGTTACGGTGTAGGAAAATAAGTTGTTCTCCATATTGTGGAGTTAAACGTGATCTCTTATTGTAGTGAATTTGAGGGTTTTTATTATTATTATTATTGTTTACGGTCATCTTTATTATTTTTTCATCATTTTAGTGTTAGGAGACTTTATCATATAGCTATTTCATCTTTTTTGTTTATCCTTTAAATTTAAAGTGTAGGAAATAAATGATTAAAACGCGAAGTGAGGGCATGATATTGTAAAGCCCTGAATAAGAGCACTGAGGGTGAATAAGTAGAAGCCGCAGAGAAAGAACCGTGAGAGGTCAAGTTTCCACTCCTTTGGGTAAGTG
>JABUQX010012804.1:17500-20000 GCA_015478945.1 Trachelipus rathkii | reverse complement strand
TGATATTATTTTATTTGATTATCTTTTTTTATATGACTCCTATCACTCGACTCCCCCTCAAAGATTGAAGCCTCCAATCTCTTAGAGGAAAAACTTATTCCTCGCTGATCTCGAGTTTGACCTTCTAACTCTTCATTTTATTTGTACATTAAAAGTTCATATCAAACAAAGGTTAATTATGTACTTACAATCAATAGTTACATTTAATCTTCCAGTAAATAGACTATCTGGCATTCTCTTCATCTTTTCTTTTATAATCCATACTTCGTTATTTGTTAATTCCGAATCTTTCAAAAGAAATAGCTTATCAAATTAAGTAGCCGATTTCATCCATTTTTCACAACCCTTGGGCCACCAATTTGTTACCGGGCCAACATGGCAAAGAAACAGGGTTCTTTTCTGCTTGAGATCTATGCTATAAGGAAATATAAAAATGGAGGAAGTTTTCATTATATATATACATTTATCATCACCGTACAAAATTACTACACTATACCATCAATAAAAGCATTAATCCTTTAATCCTAATCTAATCTAACTCAATACTAAATCAAAAAAATTTACATTATAAAAAATATACAATATCAAACTGAATAGTAGTACATAATAAACCTTTGCTTCTTTCATCTGTAAGGAAGCACTCAAACTCTGTGGAAAAGCACAGAAAAACATGTGAATCACCAGGCGAAAGCAACGTCACCAGCTGGGCCCCTCTGGAATCTTGGCGTCATGTGAAATTTCACAGGCAACACATTCCGAAACATTCTTCCACCCGAACGCTCTGTAACCAACACTGATCACATGTCTTGAACACATTTCTATTCTTCAATGGATCATCCAGTATGAAGAAACCGGACCAGGACACCAACTCAACCCCGATGAACTCAATACCTCCGATAACAGTTTCACATTGATATTTGCTCTACGGTTGAGTCCTATGGTGAAACTTTCATTCACGCTTTTGACAGACTCTATAGGTTTAGTATTCTCCACACTGGTGCAGCCTCCATACTTGTGCCTAGAGGCAATAATAATAATAATAATAAATTGCCATTGTTTCCCAAATTCGTTATAGCGATAATGACAATAAACGTCATGTTTGAAAAATCATCTGCGTTAAAGTTTAGTGTTTTTGGCAGTTCATAAACTCTTGCCGTGGTATCCCTCTTTCTTGCTTCAAAAATATGTTGAATACCTAATTCTCTTATCTCTTTTCTAAGTGTCTACTAGCATAGCAAGTAATATATTCTCAGGATGAGAAAGTACAAGTTGTTTTTTAGTACAAGCTCCATAATCACTGCATGATTTTTGTCTACATTTTAAAGTAGGCACATCAGGTAAAAAAAAAATCGAGGTCCATCAGTTGCCTTTGGATGAGGCTTTATCCAAAACCACCCTGGTGCATAAATTTTCATTATTATATTTCCTAGATTTTGAAGAACTTTACTTGGGGGTTGTTTAGAAGCGTATAACCGTAGGATCCTGTTTGCTTTTGTTAGCCGTCTGGCATGATTTCTTGGCTAATGATGGCGATATATTCCCTGATGCTATACTAATACGTATTTCATACAAATATTTGTGGTCGGTGCTAAGCTGTTTAACGATATCCTCGGGGATCTCTTTAAGGGTGCTGTTTGCAGATTCAAAATTAACAATCTCCAGCTTATTTAAATATTCTTCAATTTTTTTCCCAATGATACCCTTAAATGTTTTTGGGCCTGATGTTTGTCCATCAATTGACTGGAATGCGTGTCTGATTGGAAGTTCATTGCATGTAAAAGAGACATTAACCACTGTACCAGTCTTTCCAAATATATTTCAATCATTCTCAAAACTCCACCAACTCTTCCAGTGTTAACTGGAGTCCCATCGCAAAGAATTGCTTTAAGGATGTTTTTGCTATTAGAATCAATTATGAAAGTTATTATTTCATCAATAATACATTTGGCGTTGCCAGTATCTGATCTAACATGAGCCATGTAAATATAAACTTTTTCTTTGACAAGAACATGATGTTTCTCATATTCGGTTCCAGCTTATGTTTTAGTATGATCCTTTCTACCGTCGAATCCAAAGCATTCAATGTTAGAGTTTTCTAATTGCATTCTGATGACATTCCGTTGTCAACACATTTTCTCTCCCTTTCAACCTTTTTCCTATCCAATATATTGCTTTCATTCAATATACCCATATCCTTTAATGCTGAATTCACAATAGTAGCAGTTGCCCTGTAGCTTACACGATACCTGTCAGCTGTTATTCTAAATTATTATACCTAAATCTATTTTCAGTATTTTCTCTACGTTCAAATTCTGGAAGAAATTCACCATCATTTCCGCTTTTCTTTTTTTCCATAGCATCTTCCTCTATAACATCAAAGTTTATTCTTATGTTGGTTGAGCTTGCACAAATTTCTCCGTCTTGTGTACTACTACTTCTAAAATAACCTCTGCCCCTTCCTAGACTCAGAACAGTTTTACCACTAAGGCTTTCCAATTTT
>JABUQX010012804.1:10000-12500 GCA_015478945.1 Trachelipus rathkii | reverse complement strand
GCAATGACAAAGGCTTTCCGCTAATTCTCTAGATACAGCTGGTGAACTTGCTTATCACTTTTTTAATCAGAATTACTTTGAGCAGTTGATGCAGCCATCTACTCGTATCTCGATCGCCTTGGAGATCAACCCAACATTCTAGACCTTTTCCTAACCTCTTATCCTTTCTAGTGTTCTGATAAACTCTTTCCTCCTCTGGGCTATTCTTATCCCCTTCTTATCACTGAATCCTTTTCTATCCTTTCAAGTTTCCACCTCAAAAACTCAGTTCTTCATCTAGCAAATCGTTATATCTTTCGCACAAATTTAGCATCTTCTTCAGAAACATACAATGAAAACTTTCGTCTGTCCATAATACTCTTGGTGACCCCAATTATTACTTTTTCTAAAAAAAACTTCTAAGTGTTCTCAGGAACCTTCGGAATTTTTTTATCCTCACCCCAGTTCTATGCTCTTTAGAGGCGTGTTATTCAACCCTTATATAGGATGCCTCGCACATTTTGGATGGTTCAAATAACACAGTATTCCTTAAAAAGTTGGAGAGAGAGAGAGAGAGAGAGAGAGAGAGAGAGAGAGAGAGAGAGAGAGAGAGAGAGAGAGAGAGAGAGAGAGAGAGAGAGAGAGAGAGAGAGAGAGTTGTTCTCACTAAATCTCTCTAGTCTCTTTCTGACTATCGAATTGTTGCCTCACTTTCTTTATACTATCGTTACTACAACGAATACTGCTCTTGTGAACTCTACTGAGGCACATCTCTCCATTATGAAGGACTCGTGCGAAAATCTTGCGAAACAATCTCATCCTTTCTCTGTCCAACTCTGACACAAAACATAACCTCAGTGCTCAATAATATATGTAGTCTGGAACACACTTCCTTTATTTATCTTTTTCACCTATCTTTGACTTGCACATTTTCAAACGACGTGTATCGGGGCGTGTCGGACTTTGAGCAATATCAGTTTGGGAACTTCTAACTTTAGTGGAAATTGGCAGGCGTCTGGCCTTTGCCCACTAGAGGAGACATTAAATATATATATATATATATAAAAATATATACTATATATATATATATATATATATATATATATATATATATATATATATATATATATATATATATATATATATATATATATACTATTTATACTATATATATATATATATATATAATACTATTTATACTATTCAAATTATTTCTTTTAAATCTTGTCAGCCTAACTAACGAAATAGGTTTTAGTTTTTATTTCTTCTTTTCATTAAAATAACATGTTAAATATTTATTTTTAATTTTATATATAGGGAACTTTGCCGTCGGGTTCAGTTTTGTTGCCTGATGCGTTGGTGTTTGAAATATGATGTATTATTTAGTAATCAATATTTATTTTTATTCATTTTCTTATTTATTATTTATTTATTTCTAATTTTATCTGTTTAAGGTTAGTGCTTAATTGATTAAGGTTTTAAGGTCTGTTTGTGTGTGTTGCTGTTTTAGTGACTGGATTGAGAAGTCGTGTGGGTGGGAGCGAGCAGGGGCTCTTTATTGACCTCGGAAAAGCCCGTGACCTTCATGCCAATCATTGAATCTGTGGAATATCGTCTCTTCAACTCTTAACCTGACAATTTTCACGAATAACAGCTATGACTAATTCTTTCACAAAATAAACTTAATATCTCCAACTATAACTTTCATCAAAACTTTTGACTGACTATTGAAGTTTTTGCCTATATAAACGAGGGCACTTCTGTAACACGTCTCAAGAACTTAAATCTTCTAGCTTCGATGTTAAATGCATAAAAAAATTTTCCCTACTATTACCATTATCTTGCGTTTCTGCTACCGCTTCTTTATTGGAACATATTTTCAAGTCTTTTTGAATATCTTCCTACTTCTCATAAAATAGTTACCTCTTCCCATCCAAGCATCAAACTCCTCTATTTAGTGGGATTTCAGCGTACACTACACTGAATGGTTGGGCTCCTCTCATACTGATGAAGCGGGGAGGAGGCGAAAATATTCACTATTCACAACGATCTGGAGAAATGAATTAAGAAAGCTACATATTTCCAAGATCGATCTAACCAATTCTTGAACATGCTTGACTTATATTACACTACTACTCCATCTCGATATCATGTACGATTTTCTCTCCTATCGGTAACTCTTAACACAATATCATAGTTCTTAATTTTCATACTTTCCCTCCAGTAGTTCAACCAGGCCTTTAAGATACTTTCTGAAACTTTAATAGGGCTAATTGGGAGACATTGCGACGCTTCTTTTCTCTGTTGGCTATTCCTGGAATGAATCATATTTTTTACCTAACTTTTACGTCAACTGTCCCTGCTTGTTATCTTGTAACCTTTTGGTCTTCACTTAAAAGATGGGGACCTATTCGATTTCTTTTATTTTCCAGACTCCACGGCTTGATCGCATGTTCCGAGCAATTCAGCTGAAAGGCAATGAAAACCGGACACTTAAAGATCTCTCTCAAATCACTTTTAC
>JABUQX010012804.1:0-2500 GCA_015478945.1 Trachelipus rathkii | reverse complement strand
ATTGCAATCTAGGCAGAGGAGTTTATACATACCGGAATTTAAATTAGGGATGCAAGTTTTTTGTTTGAAGTACCGTGTTTGGGAGTTTGTGAGTTGGATTTTGTAGTTGTAATGGTGGTTAGGTAATGTTTTTTAATTAAATGTGTCGTTTACGGTTTGGTATAGGGCAGTATATTAGTATAACTAGTTTGGTTTGTGTTAGGATTTAGGTGTTTGTTTTTAGCGAGTTTAAATGCTTTATAGATTATAGGTTGAGGATATTTAAATTTTTTAAAAGTATTTATGATTTTGTTTTTTTCCATTTCTAGGTGCATTGTGTCACAAATTCTAAGGGCTCTTAAAAATAAATTAGAAAGTACTGCAAATTTGGTATATTTTTGATAGTCAGAATACCAGTGTATATAGGAATCGGAGGCTGTGGGTTTTCTATGTATTTGGTATGTAGGGTAGTTATTGTTGGACCAGGTGATAAGAATGTCGAGAAATGATATGGTGTTGTTATTGGAAACTTCTATGGTAAAGTTAATATCTTGATGTATACTATTCATAAAATTTAAGATATGATTTGTGTTATTTTCTTTCGGTACTAAAGCAAAAACATTGTCTACATATCTGAGCCATATTATTGATTCGAAAAGTGGGTTGGGGAAAATGATGTATTTTTCTATTAGTTCCATGTATATGTTACTTATGGTGGGGGAAAGGGGGGAGCCCATGCTTAGGCCATTGGTCTGTTTGTAATATTTGTTTTGGAATTTGAAGTACGCGTGATCTAAAGTTAATAAGATAAGGGACTTGATGATGGGGAAGGGTATACTGAAAGTTATATTATGTGTAGTGATATGGTTTTCTAAAAGTTGTAGCATGTCATTTATGGGAACGTTAGTGAATAAGGAAACGACGTCAAAACTGACCGGGTTATAATTAGAGAAAACTATGTAGTTTGTGTTTTGAATGAAATGTTCGGAATTTTTAATATGAGAGGTGGAAATGTGTCCTATGAGAGGATTTAGTTCTTTCGAAAGCCATTTTGCTAATTTATAGGTAATGCAGTTAATGTTGGATATGATGGGACGGAGTGGGTTATTGTCTTTATGGATTTTAGGTATGGCATAGAATTTGGATAAGGTGGGTAAATAAGATTTAAACATATTCTGGAGATCTTTGTTATTTTAGGTAGATTTTGGTGAGGGAATTGTTAATGTGGGACTGTGACTTTATTTATAGGTCAGTGTTTATTTCAATATTTGTTTTGTGGCGTCAGTATGTTAGATTACAAGGATTTGTTGTGTATTTTTGTTCTTGTCTGGATTCTGATGTTTGTATTTAGCGAGTTTAAATGCTTTGTAGATTATAGCACCTAGAAATGAAAAAAAAACAAAATCATAAATACTTTTAAAAAACTTAAATATCCTCAACCTATAATCTACAGAGCATTTAAACTCGCTAAAAACAAACACCTAAATCCTAACACAAACCAAACTAGTTATACTAATATACTGCCTATATCAACGTTAAACATATATTTAAACTTAAAACACCAGTATTACTAAACACCATTCTAAACTACAAAATCCAACTTCACAACTCTCAAACACGCACTTAAATCTAAAAATTGCATCCTAGATTTAAAATTCCGGAATGCAAAATCCCCTGCCTAGATTGTAACAAACACTACCATTAGGGAAACTGGTGTTTTCTATATTTGAATCGGGTGTTCGTTCGTATGTGTGCTACCTGAACATATTCAATTAGACATTAAAAGTCCAACGGCTTGCCTTGTGAATGGTTGGGTCTGAGGAAAGATAATTTGCTATTTTCTTATATACTGTTAGTTGTTATATTATTTTTTAGTTTAAATGATTTGTTGCTTGTGAAAAGTTGTGAAATATTTATTTTAATGTATTTTTTATGAATTATATGAAAGCATGATTGCAGACGTAACATTTGCTTTATTAGGAGTTATCTTCTAATTTCACAAGTTAATATCTAGAACAAAAACTTCTATATCTTCAGTTCTCCAATATCCATGCCTACTATTACTAAGCATACCAGATCGAGAATTTACACTTTTAGATTTAAATCTTGTGTGTTATCGAATTATAGTAGCCTATATAGTAGTCAGATTATATAGTATATCAATTCTTATCATATATTTTATATATATATATATACTATATATATATATTATATATATATATATATATATATTTATTTATATATATATATATATATATATATAGTTATAGTATATATAAATATTATAATTATATACTATATAATATATATATATATATAATACTATATAATATATATATATACTTATATATAATATATAGTAGGACTATATATATATATATATCACTTAGTACTATACAGCAGTATATATACATTTTATGCTATATATATAGTATAGCTATAATACTATACATATAATTAAATATATATATAATATTTTAAGTATATATAAATATATATATATACTACTATATTACCTTTG
>JABUQX010012803.1:2500-27655 GCA_015478945.1 Trachelipus rathkii | reverse complement strand
GCACCCTCCACTCATCTCCATTCATCATCATTCTATCACCTGCCTGCCATCCCCACTCTAATTCTTTCATAACCCACCATATACAAATTGGAAAAAACCAAGAAGACATAACACAACCCTGCCTCACTCCGCTATTAATACTAACCCAATCACTTTTGACACCATTTATTCTAACATACGCCTCACTATCGTCAACATACTTTTGATTCATTCAGAAGCACCCACCAACACCATATATCACTAACACCGTGCCATAGAGCTTCCCTATTAACCCATCATACGCCTGTTACAAATCCATTAAAACCTAATACAATTTATTTTTCTCCCTCTCATTTCTTAATCCTTTGTTTCAATGTTAAGATTTGATCTGTACACACCATCTACCACTCCTAAACGCACCTTGTCTCACCAATCAGTCTTCAGTCACCGACGAACTCTTTGACCAAACACCAATCCATTTGGACTATACCCTCAATAAAACGCTTTATACAAACTTCCAATCCAATCAACCACCATTCTTGACTCGCTTCTTGATCATTTCACCAGTAATTTCATCATATTACCTGCAGATTTACCCATTCTTCAACTTTCTCATTTTACCTATTACCCCCTCCTTGCTAATAACCTCATCCCCAAAATACCTATTTCTTCTTGCACCATCAAAACCACACACATTAACTGTCACCTCTTCATTAATGCCAATATTATGCAGATTTTAGAAGTGTGCTGCCTCTCCCCCACACCCATTCATCACTTTACAAAAACACATCCCTATTCATTATTCTAGCAGGTTCCCCTTTATTCTCATTCTTTAACCTTTGGCGCTTCCTTCCAGAAGAGCTTCCTATTCCCTTGTATTCCTCATTCAATCCTCCTTCAAACTGGTTCATTTACCTTCTTTAATCCTACGATGCACCTTTAAGCTAATTTCATTATTTCCTCCTTATAATACTTTCAAACATCTTCTTTTAAAACTTCATCATTTTGCTTTAGGTACATTCAACCACGCTTTCCTTTACTTATATATATATATATTATATATATATATATATATATATATAATATATATAATATAATATAATATATATATAATATATATATAGATTTATATATATATATATATATATATATATATATATATTATATATTATATATATATATATTTATAATATATATATAAGTAAATATTTGAGTTGGTCATATTAAATTTTTATTTAGGCTAAACCGTTTTCTATTAATATTTCAAGGTACTCTTTTTTTTTTTTTCTTTATAATTCTAAAGTATTTTAGTAATATTTTTATTATTTTATGTTTTGTTAAATATTTTTTTATATAAATATTATTTATTATGTATATACTTTTAACATACAATTTATAAACAAAGTATTTATAAATAATTTTATACTCTAAAATTCACAGATATGATATCCGCCAACTGCTTTGGGCACGGATTAGTCCTATTTTAAATGTGTTAAAAGCGTTATTTTAAATAAGCGCTATTCATTCCTTTGTTCGTTTTCAAAATTTGCATAATCTTATTATTGTATTATGTAATAATTCATTTATTTGAAAAAAAATTTCGGCAAAAAAAAAAGAGTAATATTATGTACATTTATGAAATTTGCAAAAAATAGATAGTTTCTAAAATGTCAATTCGTGCTGAGCACGAGTATGCACGATGCAGGAGTCCTCTGATAATAATATATATATATATATAATTTATAATATATATATAATATATATATATATATATATATATATATAATATATATATATATATATATATATAATATATTATATATATATATATAATATTTCTGCCCCTGGCCCACCTTAATTGGAGGGGCCACACCGCCCCCAGAAAAGCCGGCCTCTGCTCTTGGGCGGTTCCACAGGTCAAGAAATAGAAGTTACAGCATATAGCAAAGTGGTACGGGAGGTCGAGGTGGGGCACTTCCAGAAGGACAGCTGCTCCATTGTGTCCGGGTATTCGAATCTAGTGCAGCGGGGAAATTAACGTTGTCAAGTTTGAATCTGATTTATATTGCATAAGGATGTTGGGTGGTGATGCCTGACCGCTCCGGGCGAGGTTCAATTTGTTCTTCTGGACAGTGATCTTCTGTAGTGGGAGATGTTTGGGGGATGGTGTGTTATTAGATTTATATGGGCCGATTTTGTAGATATGTGTTAATTAATTGTGTATGGATGTGAGAGAGCCAGACCATATTTGGTGGTTGGGAGAATGTTGTGTGTAGATGTCATTATAAAGTTGGCTGGTGAGGAGGGGGGGTTGGAGAGTATTTGGTGCATGAGATCGGGTTGGATTGAGTGTTTCTGAAAAATGATGTCCCTACCATTCAAGTGGGTAGGAGTGGAAGGATGTGTCATCTCATGTTAAAATGCTGGATGGGGGTTGTTTAGTACATCCATGATTATTCTAAGGGCAGTGTTTTTGTGTAACTTGCAATTTATTTAAGTTGGATTTGTGATAGTGCTGAGAACCATGCGTGGGAGGCATAGTTTATATTTTCTGAGGAGTTGTTTGTAGATTGTGGTAAGGTGTGTTTTTCTGTCGCTGAAGTTGTGTTGGAGGAGAGTTCGGAGGTGTTTAATTTCCGTTGGGTTGAGGAAGTAATTTGGTCAATGTGGGAAGAAAGTCATATGTGTGCCGTAAGTGAGTCATAATTTTGGGGTTTTGTTTAGGGGAAGGGTGTTGTTGTTCAAATAGACTATTGGGGAATGAGGATTGGTGGCCGTCAGTGGTTAGGAGGGTAATGGAGGATTTAAAGGGGGAGCTGTGATTCGAATTGGTGAGTAGCCAAGTTCTCTAATATTGTAGGTATTCTTGGGGTGTGCTGGGCTGGCTTGTTTACAAGTGGATGTTGGAAAATGAGACTGATGTCGTCTGCTTAAGTAATAAGTTTGGTGGATTGGTGGTAGGGATGGGCAGCTGCTGAAAAGAGATTGAAGAGGAATGGAGAGAGGAATGGCGCCCTGTGGTACGCCGTTATGTAATTTAATGGAGTGTGAGAAGGTGTTTTTATGAAGGACTTTGGCATATCTATTTGTAAGGAAATTTGAAAAGCCACTTTTTATCATTGTTTTCTAGGGGATTGAAGAATTTTTGTATAAGGATATATGATGGGGACAGTGTCAAAGGCTTTGTTAATGTTAATTGCTATGAGTATTGTTTTTTGTGATGGGGATTGGTTGAAGCCAATAATTATGTGTTGTGTGAGGGAGGTGAGGGGCTGTGGTTGTCTGAATGATTGCCTTTAAATCCATGTTGGAATTCTGGTAGGGTGATGGGGGATATTTTTTAATATTTATTTCCATTAGTTTGCTGATGGTGGAGAGAAGAGAGATTGGGCAATAGGAGGATGGGAATTGGGTCTTTTTTAGGTTTCAATTGGGATAATGAATGCTTGTTTCCAGATTGGGGGTATATAATGAGTTGGCTAGTAAAATATAAAAGATTTCTGTGATGAGGAGAATTGTTTCTCCTAGGTGTTTCAGGTGAAGTTTGAGTTGAGTCTGGTCCTGTTTGCTGTGATTAAGGGTTTTGATTGTCTCTGATATCATGTTTGTTGTAAAAGGAGGTGGAGGTTGGTGCATCTGAGGAAGTATTTTGCAGTTGTTTTTTTGTACGCATTAAATGGGAGAGTTGGTTACGGATATTAGCGTAGTCGTTTTTGCGCAGGCTGTCTGCTTTGTTGTTGTGCAGGGAAGGGAGGAGTTTGTCGGGCAAGGATGGAATTTGTGGTGAGGAGGGGCGGGTTGTGTTGAGTTGTTTAGTTTTTTGATAAGACCTGCCCAGTTTTCTTATTAGTCTATGCGTGAGTGGTGTTTTGTAGGTATTCGTGTAAACTTGCTTAGTAGTGTTAGTGGGTTAGAGATTAGAAGACTGAGTGTTTAGGTTAAGTTATTGGTTAGTGGTTAATGTGGTGTATGTCTGAGTTTTCGGAGGAGTTCTTTGTTTAATAAGTATGAACTGATTTCGGGGATAGGTTTAGGAGTGTAGGATTTTCTGTGACCCTTAGGTATGTAGAGATGGCTGATTTGATGATTGTGCTGTTTAAATGAATGATGGAGGTGTTTAATGTTGTTATGTCATGTATTGGTGTAGGGTTTATAATGGGCATCGATATGGTCAGTGAATGCTGTCCAGTTAGCTTTTTTGTAGTTAGTTTAATGTGGTGGTCTTTTTTTTGGAGTCTTGTGGGGGGAGGGCAGAGAGATATGAAGATAGGGAGATGATCTGATTGTAGGTCGGTGGTTGTGTCCCAGGGTTAGTCTGTGATGTAGGCAGGGGAGCACAATGTGACGTCTGATGAGTGGGGGGAATTGGTTGGCTTGGGAGGATTCTGGTGGGAGTTTTCTTTTGAGTTAAGGATTTCAGGGTCATTCCAGATTCATAAGGATATGGTTGCCCCGGGGATCAGATAGGGTAGTCTTCGTACCAGGCAAGTGTGGTGGGCATTTAAGTCGCCTCCAAGGATGAGATTGGGGTATGTGGTATTGTTGATAAGGGGGGTGTGAGGTTGTTGGGGGGCGGGTTTGGGGTGATCGGGTGGCGAATATAAAGGTGAAGATGTTGTAGGTGTCTTCGTTCAGGAGTATGGTACAAGATTGGGATTTTATTAATGCGGCGGGAAGTGGTGTGGAAGTGTTAGTAGTTGTATCATGATATGGTAAGCTGTTGTGGATCAGTGTTAAAAGGAAGTGGTGAAGAGGTTGGGCAGGGGAATATTGGCATCGTAACCCAGTAGAATGTGGGGAAGGGGTGATTTGGCGAGGAGGCTCTTGTATGACTATATATATATTATTATATATATATTATATATATATGATATATTATATATATATATATTATATATATATAATATATATATATATATTCATTTGTATTCTTTAAAAATTAAGAAATCTTACTTGATATTACAGTACAACTCATTCAGAATATCAAAGACAAGATGGCATGAGGAATCAATATCCCAATAACAACCATTCTGCCGATAAAATTGTGAAGTTTGATTGAAAGAATGTTAGTAAGGATGATTCTAATCGATTTTTGCATTTTTACTTTTGCTGTGTTTAGTATTGTCTTTTTTTTTTTTTTTTTTTTTTTTTTTTTTTTTTTTTTTTTTTTTTTTTTTTTTTATATTATTCCCTTGAGCCCTTGAGAGACTTGCTTTTACTTTTTGAATTATTAGATTTTAAATTGCGAGAAATGTCAAATTAAGGAATATAATATGTATGTTGTAATATTCGATTTAATAAATCCTATATTACATGGCATTACGTAATCTAACCTAATCTAATCAATGGCAGTCCAAAAAATATCGATTTTTGGATCAAAGACGGACAGCCTAGTATTACCTGTCCGTCGACTTCGGTCCTGCCTATTGGTCCAAGATTCTAAAATGAATGGGGATTTGGGGTCAATCTAAACTCCCCCAACCTAACTTTACATCATATCACCTAACATTATTTGATTGCAACTATCCTAACACGCATACATATATTTACACACACAGAGGCATACATATACAAACTACACATTTACACACAGATCCACACATATACAAACATACACACATACAAACACACAATTATTATTATTATTATTATTATTATTATTATTATTATTATTATTATTATTATTATTATTATTATTATATTATATTATTATTATTATTATTATTATTATTCTTCATCTTCCTTTTTATTCCCAAGACTGGGAGTAAGGTGCGTGACAAGCATCGGTAAAGAAGAGCAGTAGAAGAATATGACAAAAGTCGAAAGAAAGCCAGCCAGGCCTGTGCAAATACCATTAATTAGTAAAGACTCGTCGCAGTCAGAAAATCCACCCTAGAGCTTCACGGAACCGCGACGGACCTTCACTATGGTAAATCGTCAGTGTAAGGGTTCATCATCCCTTTGCCCAGGTGGGCCACAACCATACCCCCTCGCAAAACTCCGCCATTCACTCCTATTAAGCACCTTTATTCTCGCCTCTGCCAAACTCACATTTCTCTCTTTCAAACATTCGTTTACTGACTCAATCCACTTTTTTATTATTATTATTATTATTATTATTATTATTATTATTATTATTATTATTATTTATTATTATTATTATTATTATTATTATTATCGTTATAGCAGGTAATACCAGCTGTCCCCTTGCGCTTGATATTTCTTGCCGGAAGTGATTTTTAATTGCAGACTTCCCTTCATAACCTATTTCATTTCTCTATCTAGTATTTTCTTTGTTTTTTCTTTCTCATACTGATTTAGGTGTGGAATAGGCCGAATCATTTAGCATTCTCAAAAATCTGGAGCAACTAATTAAAGAACCCACACACATTCCGGATTCGTCCCAAACCAATTCTTGAACACACTGACCTATGTTTCACCACCTAGTCTTTCTCTCTTTAAATACACCACCTTGCGCTCCTGTTGGTAAAATCTGACACAACCTTAGTAGCTTTATTTGAATACTTTCTCTCCAACAGCTCTATCCTGCCCAATGTGTTTTTTTTTTTGGCACTTTGATCGGACCGATTGGGGGGGGGGGCCTGGCGTTGCTTCTACGTTAACTATAATTGGAATGTCTGCTTTAACTCTGGTGACGCTTCGGCTTCTTCCAATAAGGTGGAAGCTGTAATCGTTGATGGGGTGAGCAGGTTCATTCCTTCTTCGAATAAATCTTTCTCTCCCATAATCCATGGTCGATCGTCATTGTTCTCTGGCCATTCGAGGTAGAGGACAGTGAGTCATCGGAGTGGAAAAATTCTCGTTCTCCTTACCAGTCTCGCTAATTTTGTCATTCAGCTAAAGGAAAAAAAAAATCGTTTTCCAGTATACTCTCGACGAGCAAAGCGTGGCTTTCATCAAATGAAAGTGCACTAACCTCCTTGGTTCTCCTACTGACAAATCTTTGTGGCCTCACCAAAAACACCTCAAACAACTTCTGTAAATCTGCCTTTCTCCCTTATTCGATTATGATGGTTCTGCTTGCTTAATCTCCAACTGGAAAAGGCCAATTCTTCCGGCCTCTATTTTCCTCTAACTTAACCCTAGAAGATTCTGGCATTCATCTTCCTCCTCCTTCTCCTTACAGGTGTCCTATGCCTTTGCATGTGATTACATTTGATCGGGTGCATGGGCCCCTTAAATCTATGAATTATAAGCGGGTGACCCGGATGGCATTCCTCCCCGATTTTGAGGGAGTGTGCTTCCTAGCTGTCCTTCCCGTTGCTCAACTATATTTTCTATGTCTCAATCTAACACTTTCCCACAGTGTTGGAAGCACGCACATGTCCAACCTATTCCGAAAAATGGAAGCCGCTCTGATCCTTCTAACTATCGCCCCATATCTCTCACTTGTATTCTATCTAAGATCTTTGAAACCCTTCTCAACTCTCATTTCTTAGATTATCTGGAATCTCATCCACTTCTTTCCGATCGCCAGTATGGCTTTCGGAGCTTGAGGGTCTACTGGCGATATACTTTCCTATCTTACTGATTTATGCGCCCTTAATAACTACGGGAGACTTGCGTGGTGGCGCCTGACATATTGACATATCCAAAGCATTGGACCGGGTATGGCACGCGTCACTGCTTTCCAGCTCCCCTCCCTTTGGGTTTCCTCTTCTCTTTGCTACTTATGTCTATTTTGTTTTTCAGATTTTTTTTTTTTTTTTTTTTTTTTTGTTTTTTTTTTTTTTTTTTGTTTCTTTCAAATCGCTCAGTACGGCTGTTGTTGATGGGGCGATTTCTTCTTTTGCTGTCAATATGGTGTTCCTCAGGGTTCCTGTCTTATCTCCTACTTTATTCCTACTTTCATTAATGATCTTTCCACCTGCACATCTAACTCTATCCACTCAATATGCCGAGTGGACTCGACCCTTCATTCTTCAACTCATTTCAATTCTGTCCCTCTTATACCTCCTAGAATTGCCCTCTCGTCTAATCTTTCGATTCTATTCTGCTGATCTGGATAGAATTTCCGGGTGTGGTCGTACTAACCTTCGTGAATGTCAATTCTTTAAAAATCCGCTTTTCATAAATTCTCTTTTCTAAAGACGCACCTTCTAACTCCTAGCTCCTTCGACGTTCTCTCGTCCTCTCCTGTGACAATATAACATCCTTGGCTTAACATAAACAAAAAAATGTCTTGGAAAACCTCGCATCACAACGGTTGCTAGGGCAGCCTCCAAGAAACTGGAGTTCTGTTTAGACTGTGTGACTTTTTTTTCCTCTTCTCAGTTACTCCAGCTATTAAAGGGTCTCATCCGCCCATGTATGGAGTAATGCTCTCATATCTGAGGGGGCTCTGGTTCCCCCGGCTTTTGGATAGAGTCGAGTCAAAGGCCAAAAGGCTATAAACTGTTCCGTACTTCCACTTCACCCTCTTTCTTTGCGGCGCTATGTTGGTGCTTATCTCTTTTCTTATAGATACCGCACGCAGGTGCTCAAGCAACTTATCATGTCGCGTACCACCATCTTACGTCGCCCTCGTAGCACAAAGGGTGCTGTATCTGCACATGAGTTTTGTGTTGATATTGGTAACTCTAGGCTAGTTCGCTGCGGTGCTTCCTTCTTTCCTGCCACCATCTGTACCTGTTGAATTTTCTTTCATGCTTCTGTAGTTCCTGCGAATTTAATCTCCCCCACTCAAGCCTGCGTCTGGGCTCATGGCATAATTTCGTAGGTGGTGACGGCGGAAGCGCGCAAACACCCCTTCCTAAAAAAGGGCCCGGCCCGGGAATGGGGGGTAAAAAAGGAAAAAAAAAAAAAAAAAAAAAAGGTCAGCTTCAAAACGGAGCAGAGCAGGATGCAGGGGGAGGTGGCAGGAGTCGGAGTGGCGAGGGGTGGCCAGGGACAGGGGGAGGGAACGAGGGGAGCAAGCGGGGGAAACGTGCAGCGGGGTGGGGACGGTGGTGATTGTACAAAACCAAAGGAGTCAACAGAGGCTCGGGACGAATCGTTTGGAGTGAGATGACGATGGAGTGACAGAAGAAGGTCAGGAGGGGCGGAAGGCTGTGCGCCAGCGGGGCGGTTGCAGGGGGCAGAGACCGACGGGAGGCGGGAAGCAAGGGGGGGGGAAAGGGAGACCAGGAGAGATAGAGAGAGAGAGAGAGAGAAGAGAGTAGATAGAGAGATAGAGAGAGAGAAGAAGAGATAGAGGAGAGAGAGAGATAGAGAGGAGAGAGAGAAGAGAAGAGAAGAGAGGGAGAAAAGGGACGGGGGCGGAAGCAGAAGAGGGAGAGTGATAGGGAGACCCGGGGCAGAGAAAAACGGAGGGAGGCACAGCAAGGACAGGGAAGAGAGGAAAAGAGGAAAATAGGGTACAGGAAGGAAGGGGAGCTGCGCGCCGGACATGAGAGAAGCCGCCGCAGAAACAACGGGAACAGAACGAAACAGAAGGGAAAAGACAAAAAAAGAAGAAGGAAAGGGAGGGAGAGGGGGGTGGCGGCAGGGGCCGGGAGCCGGAGAGCGCCCAAAAGCGTGAAGATGAGGAAAAGAGGGGGAGGGGCGAGCGGAAGGCGCCGCGCGGGGGTGGAAGGCAAGAGGGGAGAAAAACAGAGGCCAGAAGCGTGCGGGGGGAACCGGAGGCAAAAGGAAAGGGAAAGCGGCGGGAAGATGGAAGCGGGGGAGAGGGAGGCGGGCCGGGAAAAGGTGAGGCAGAGGGGGAAGCAGGCAGGAAGGCGGGGAGGGGAGACAGCCGGCGGAGAAGCAGAGGGGCACCGAGAGAAAGACGGAGGAAGCAGGACAGGGAGGGAGAAGGACAGGGGAGAGAGGGGGAGGGAGGGGGAGGGGGAAGAAGCGGGGGAAGGGATGGTGCTGTTGGAGGAAACAAGAGGAGGGAAGAGGGGGCGGGGGCAAACCCCAAAGCACGACCAGGAGGAGCCCAAGGGAGGGATTAAAAAGCCCACGGGCAGGAGGGCGCCAGGATGGAGCCACGAGGGGAAACGTAGTGCGCTGCGCCAGATTAAGACGGGAGCGTAATAATACAAACCGGACGGAAGGAAGGCCACAACGCGGCACGGACAGAGGGACCTATACGACGAGCAAGCACAAGAGAAAGAGGAAAGAAGTCGGCCCTAGGGGAAGGGGGCACAAAGCAGGGTGAAAAAAAAGAAAGAGGAGGGGAAGCGGGGAGGACCAAGAGGACAACGGCAAAAAAGCGCCGGGAGACGGCAAGGCGCGACAAAAAGGCACAATGCGGGGGACGCGCGGAAAGGGGGGGGCGAGAGCAGAGGAAGGGCACAGGAAGGACCAAACAACCGGACAAGGAAGCCGGAGAACTGGAGGAATGGGGGGGGGGGGGGGTGAAAGTTGGGGGAGGGCGGGGAAAGGGGGCGGAGGAGCGGGAGTGGAGTAGGTCCGGACAATGCGGGGGGGGGCCACGGCAAACGCGGCCGGAAAAGGAGGAGAGGCGGCAGGGCGGGCGACGGAACGAACGCGCGCCGGCGGTGCGGCCGGGAAGGGGGCGAACGGGCGGGAACGAGCGGGAGGAAAAAGAACAGCCGGCGATACGCGCGGAGGGAGCGCAGACACCGGAAGGGGCGGGGGCCACGCCGGCGCGACAGCCAGCGAGCCGCGCGCCAACGGGCCCCACCCAAACGGAAAGGGCGAGGGTCAGGACCGGACAGGTGCGACACGGGGAAAGGCGCGAACGCACGCCGGAGCGACGGGCCAACCGACCGAGGAACGCGCGGCGGGCAGACGCCGGAGAGCGGGGCAGGCGGCCGGGGAACGGCGGGAGCGGGGGGAACGGGCGAGGCGCGGGGGAAAGGGGAGAAAGAGAGAGAGAGAGAAGAGAGATCAGAGAGAGAGAGAGAGAGGAGAGAGAGAGAGTAAGAGAGAGAGGAGAATGAACGATGAAGAGAGAGAGAAGAACGAGAGAGAAGAGATCAAACGTAAACATCGGATCGAGTCTATAACGCAACAGTAAGAGTAAGCACGAACAAGTAATGATTGAGAGTATGAGATGTATGATTGAGAGAGAGTAGAGAGAGACCCGAATGAGAATCAACAGAACTACCTGACGAGCACGAGAAGTAGTACGATGACGCAGAGTATCCGCCATCAGCACGACCGAAGAAGGGGATGAGAAGAGACGAGCTAAGATGAACGAAGCAAGCTACGCTATTTTCATAACCTATAACATTGATGAGGCATCTCAACATATCAATGAAACTCCACTCACCGCACATGCTAAAAAGAAACGACTTCAAACTAGATGCACCGAAAGAGAGAGAAGATCGAGGAACACGATGCAAGAAGATCCCACTCAGATGGAACCCATATGGTGAGAAAAGAACCAGCAGCAAACGACGTAACACGTATGTAGAAAAGGTAGAAATAACCGAATGATATAGATGAGAAGCAGATAGACTCACGACAAAACAAAATCATTAAGACTTGCCACATTCACTCAATCAAAGCCAACTCCTACTGCCAGACATTACCCTCACTATTGAGCAAAACGCAGAGAGTAGAAAAGAGCACAGCACACGCATCTGCCCAGTAGACTGTTCAAGGTATGTATCAGCAAAAATCGCAAGTCAAAGTACCCTTTCAATGAGCAGCACACCTCGAGATCGGTACTCATCACCATCTTCTGATGAAATTCCGAATGTGACCCGAACACGCAGTCACAAACAATGTTCGCCGGAGTCATGCCAGCTTACGGAATGCACAGAGCAGACAAGACGACTGGACGAGAGAAAGAAACATCCGAAAGGAAGAGGATAAAAGGATAAGAGATTGCGAGACGTACACAAAGACTTAGATGTCCCCGCGTTAGTCCGCCTTACTAAGGACAACATAGGAAACGAATACGGAATGGTAGGGCGATGATTTTCTCCACACAGTTGAGAGATGACAAGAGGAGGAAGAGAGATGGATCGAGTTGAAAGAGATGGATGGGAAAGAGGAAATGCCAGTGGGACCCAAAGAGAAAGGCCAACTATTTTAATTTTCATGGAAAACCCTAAACACCATGGCCCGATATGAGGATGCACTTCCGCTTGCTTACGTGTCTCACCACCTCCCACTTTGGCTCCTTCTGGTCTCTCCCATTCTCTGGTGTTTAGGGTATTTCCCATGAAATTAAAGTGCCCTTTCTCTTTTGCAATGCTATACACTTCCAAACAACACCTTGCAGACATTTCCTTGTATCCCAATGTGTGGAGAAAAAATTGCCACATCGTATGTTCTATGTGTCCTAGAAGGCGACTAAAGGGGACAGTCCTAGTTGTGTTAGCTTCCCATTACTACTTATCTCTTGCTAGGATGTTATTGCAAGCCTCGGACATGGTCGTGATCGCCGTAAGTGACCATGCAACTTTCGGCGAAATTGTGTGAATCGGTTGGGTACATGGAATGTCATAGAAATAAATGTCGAGGAGAAGAGGAGAGAGAGGTGTTGGATGTATTTAGAAAGGGTAAATTTGATTTGCTCTCTGTGACTGAAACAAAGATGAAAGGAAACGGTGAAGATGAGTGGTGTGGTATGAAATGTGTGTGTGTGCTAGAGTGAAGAGGAATGTGAGGGGGAGAGAAGGAGTTGCGATTTTGATGAGTGACATGTGGCACAGAGCTATAATGGATTTTGTTTGTGTGAGTACTAGAATTCTAATGGTTAAATTTAAGTTTAAAAAGGTCAAGGTATGTGTGGTTGTAACATATGGTCCATCTGAGGGGGATATTGAGGATAGTGCGACTTTCTGGGATAGTCTGAATGTTGTTTTAGATGGGGTGAATAGGAGCTTCAGATTGATTATGTTGGACGATCTAAATTGTTATATAGGTGATCAGAAAAAGGATGGTATATCAGGTAAATTTGGGATGACAGGGGAAATGAGAATGGTAGGAGGGTAGTTGATATCTGTGAGGAAAGAGGTATGTGTTTAAGAGAGTGAGACTTTCTTCAAACACAAGAGTATTCGTAAGTATACTAGTGTTGGCTTAAGTAGAGATTGTGTCGAAGTGAAAAGTATGATTGATTTTGTGTTGGTGAAGTAGGAGATGTTGAAGTATGTGATGGATGTTAAATCACTGAGGGGTCTGGGGCCGGGGCTGGGATTTTCGGATCATTATGTTGTTTTACGTTAGATTAAGTTAGAGGGGACTTGGATGGAGATGAAAGAGGTAAGGAAGGAAGTGGGAAGAATAAAGAGTGAGAAATTAAGTGAACAAGGTAATAAGGAATAGTATTTAAGAGGGCTGCAGAATAAAGCAGTTAAATGTGAACAAGATGAAACTGAACAAATCTGGGCACAAATAAGGAATCCTTTGTTAGTAGTGCAAGAGAAATATGTGGATGTGTTAAAGTAGAAAGTAAAAATCTGAACAATGAATGGTGGAATGAAGAGATGATGCAAGCGATTTAAAGTAAAAAAGAGGCATGGTTGAATGTGCTAAAAACAAATGATGAGGTCTCAAAAGAAAGATGTTATAGAATATATATAAGGAGAAAAAAGAAGACTAAAAGTTGCTAAAAAGAGAAAAATTAGGCAAATGACCGTATGAACAGTAAGATAGGGACTACATGGAAATAGGAAGCTTTTCTGGAAGGAAGCGTGAAATGTTAAGAATGAGAGTAGGGGAAATCTGCATAGAATAATGTATAGGAATTGTGCTTTCGTAGCTGATGAAATGAATGTGAGAAGAGTGTTGAGGGAACACTTCAAAAATCTGCTTAACATTGTCTGTAATGAAGGGGTTATAGTGAATCTATTTGAGTTTCATGGTGCAAGAAGAAATAATTATTTTGGGGATGAGGTAATGGGTAGGGTGATAAAGTTGAAGAATGGTAAATCTGCAAGCATAGATGGAATTACTGGTGAAATGATCAAGAATGGAGGCGAGATGGTGATTGAATGGATTTGGAAATTTTGTAACAAAGCGTTTATGAACTATATAGTTCCGAGAGATTGGAAGACAGCAATAATAGTACCCTTATATAAGGGTAAGGGGATAAGGAAAACTGTAGGAACCATAGGGGAATTAGTTTATTGAGTGTTGTAGAGAAGATATATGCTGGTATTTATTGTTGAAAAAGTACTTCAGTGACTAAAGAACTGATTGGTAAAGAACAGGGTACATTTAGAAGTGGTAGAGGATGTGTGTATCAAATTTTTATATTGAAACAAATGATTGAGAAAATGAGAGAGAAGAAGAAGAAATTGTATTTAGGTTTTATAGATTTGCAACAGGCGTATGACAGGATTAAAGGAAACGCTCTATGGCAGGTGTTAGTGATATATGGTGTTGGTGGCAGTCTTCTGAATGGAATCGGAAGTACGTATGACGATAGTGAAGCGTGTGTAAGAATGAATGGAGTCGAAAGTGGCTGGTTTAATATTAATAGCGGAGTAAGGCAGGTATGTATTACGTCTCCTTGGTCATTTTTGTTTATGAATGGTATTATGAAAGAATTAGTGGGGGTAGCATGGGAAGGTGTTAGACTGATTGAGATTGGAAGAGAGTGGAGGGTGCCCTGCTTATTGTATGTGGATGATTTGGTTTTGTGTGGTGAATCTGAAGAAAGTTTAAGAGAATTGGTAGAGGGGTTTGGCATGGTGTGTAAAAGGAGGGGTTTGAAAGTAAATGTAGATAAGAGTTAGGTTATGGTAGTGAGTGAGGAGAGCCTGCTGTGTGAAGTCTATGTTAGATGGTGAACAACTGGAACAAGTATCTGAGTTTAAATATTTAGAAAAATGTTGGATGGAAAAGGAATGGATGATGCAGAATGTAGTAGGAAAGTTGTGAATGGTAGGAAGGTAGCTGGTGCATTAAATCCTTGGTGGATGTGAAGGGACTATGTCTTAAGTGCGCTAGGGTTTTGCATGAGCGTATGTTGTTACCGGTGTTAATGCATAGTAGTGAAACTGTGGTCTAGAATAAGAAGTATAGGTCTAAGGTACAAAGTATTCAGATGCACAATCTTAGGGGATGTGTTAGGTGTGAGAAGAATTGATAAAATGAGGAATGAATGCATTAGGGAGTTGTGTGGTATGAAGAAAGGCGTAAATGAGAGAATAAACGAGAGTACATTGAGATGGTTTGGTCATGTGGAAAGGATGGATGTTAGTCAGTTGGTTAAGTTGTTGTATAGTGGTGAGTGTGCTGGGAATCGACCAATTGGGTGACCGAATAAAAAGTGGATTGAATCAGTAAAGAATGCCTGAAGGAGATGAATGAGAGTTTGGCAGAGGCGAGAAAAAGGTGCATATCAGGAGTGAATGGCGGTTTTTTTGAGGGGGTATAATTGTGGGATTTGCCCAGGGGATGAACTCCACATTGATGAGATACCACAGTGAGGCTCCGTCGTAGTCTCGTTAAGTGTAGGGTGGATTTTTCTGATTGCGACGATTTATCACTTCTACTACTTTTCTGCTTCTATGTATGCTACGCACCTCACCCCAAATCTGGGGATAGGAGTATTATATATATATATATATATATATATATATATATATATATATATATATAATTATTATATATAAGTATATATATATATATTATATATTATATAGATATATATATATATAATATATATATATATATATATATATATATATCCCAGAAGGGGGTATTGATTCTTATTGTGGTGTTATGCTCTTAATTTATAAACATTATGCATGGCAAAGCGATGAGAACCAATGCCGATGGGTTTTTATTCGTGTGCCCTCCGTCCCCCAACGAGTGCATGTGCATTTGTTGTGCATTCGTGCATTAGCATTTATCATGTATTATCTTTCAGCCTTCTTCCTTTCCCCTCGTTTTTCATAAATTTTCCGTCTTTTCAATCCACCTTCTTTATCACAGTTTCTAATTTTTTTTTTTTTTAAATTCCCACCTATCAATCCCTTTAACTATTTGTACAAGGTTGTCCTCCCTTTTCTCCCGTCACAGCCCCTTGGGCTATCCGGTGCCTCTTCCCGCAAGGGTTTTCAGTTCACCCCACAATTCCTCCCCGTGGATGAGGGTACATGAGAAAAACCGGTCTTTTTAGCTCACCTTTGACTGGACCGCCAATTGTAGGGAACCTGAGCCTTGGCTAACCACTGAAGGGGCCGTTCAGCACTTTGTGTGTATAACCTCGAGCTTTACGTGAAGATGTAAGGTGCAGTGTGGTACACGGGGGGTAAACCGGCGTAGAGTTCCGGGAGGATCTTCCGAGGCCACATCCACAGCCTACCTTACGGGGTGGGGTCCGGAAGATTGCGTGGGTCTCTGTTCTGCAACCTGTTGAGGGGAGAAGGATTACCCTTCCTTATGAAATATACGCCTTTCCAGTCCATCCTGTTATTCACTTTTACGTTTCAATTATTTTATTGTTATAACTGTTCATTCATGGAGACGAAGTTTGAGGTTAAATTTTTTATGGAAAAGTCAATAAAACAAAAAACGTGTTTAAACCAAGGTGAGTTTTACAACATCAACCACAATTACTATCTGTTAGGTTCCCAGCCTGACCCTACCGCGGTCCCTACTACTTCTGGACCAGCAGGTACCTCCGTTATTCTTCTTTCTCGCACACCTGAGGGTACTTTGCAGTATTTCGGCGATTCGTCTACTGGTGCGCCCCTAACACCTCAGGTGCCCAAACGGTCTGGGCAATAACGCAAAGGTGCTTCCCGTCATAGTTGTTCTCATTCGATTACTCCATGTGCTGCACCTCCTCCAGGAATGCAAGCAGATACATCATTCCCGATATATTACATACTGCGATCCACTACCTCCAAAGCTCTTACTGATCACAGAACCATTCTTCTCAGTGATGCACTTGAAGAAGGTTTAGGAGTTGAAGACCCTGCAGTCACATTAATGACAAATGGATCCTTTCTCGTACAAGCTGCTAACCGGAATCAAAGTTCCATTTTGTCATCCTTAACGTCTCTCGCAAACATTCTTATTTCTACTCCTGATGAAATAAGAAACACATCTAAAGACACTATTTATTCTTTTGAACAGAAAGACTTAAGATACTGCTGTCATTATGAGAAATCTCCAGCAGAAAAGATTTTCTGTTACAAACATTTATAGATTCCCCCCTAGTCGGGACTCGCCTGACACCCCAAATCCTCGTTTACTGCTGACCTTTAATACCCCTTATCCACATTCAAAGGTGAAAATATGGTTTACAAGTTATAGTGTTTGCCCATTTATCCCTCGACCCAGACGTTGCTTTAAATGTCAACGGTTTGGTTATCCCCGAAAATACTGCAGGGAACCAGATGACATATGCCCAGTCTGCGGAGAATTATTTCACACTCCCTGGGAAAAAACACCACACTGTAAAAACTGTCAAATGCCCGTCTTACCTGTTTGAACGGGAGGGTTTGGAGTTATGTACTATACATAAATTGAGCAGGAGAGATGCCATACGCCATCTCAATGGAAAATATCCTAGAAGACAAAGGCAAACTTACGCTACAATTGCAACTGCCCCCATGCCTCCGCGTGTTAATCCACCGACACAACCCCATCCCAGTAGAACTCCTCTGCCAAATCCCAGCGAAACTCGGGCAGTTACTGTAACCTGTCTGCCTGTATTGCCGACACTACCGATTTCTCAAATAGTACAAAAGCAGCCCTTGATCCAATCTCCCGTCCAAAATGCCATCAACCACCCTATCCCGAGTATTAGTTTTCAAGAAACCAACAATGAAACTAAGTTGGTTCATGCAACACAAAACTTGGAGAACATTTCCTGCTAAGACACACTGCCCCATACCTACCCAATAGGCTCTCCAAACTCACGCAAGAGGATTGTCTCTTTGTCCCTTAATACGCCTCGCACTATTACTCAAATTGTTGAAAAAGATGTTCCTGAACACAAGGAAAAGAATAATCACCAAATTAAAGATTATTCGTTAAAATACAAAGCATCCGAATTTCTAAACAAAAACACATTAACCCTAGACGTAAAAAATGCAACTCAGAAGAGTCCTCGCATAAGTCTATTCCAGAAGCAAAAGTAATGGCTAATAGATTGTACCCAAACAATCACATCTATCGAACAATCAACCCTCTAATAGTCTGCAAGATAATTCTAGCTCTTTTGAATCTTCCTATAACTCTTCTTCCTAATTTCCTATCTCAGCACTCCCCAAGGTATTCTATACTCTAACGGATGAAATGGATAACAGATCCCAAAAGGAGCTTGATGTGATGACCCACTCTCTTTCTAATGTTTCCTGCGTTTCCAAGAAAGGTGAATGTAAAACTGTTCATCGTAAACGCCGCAAACGTTCTAAGCGTTGTGGATCTGTTGAAGGCATGAAAGAAGACCTAGAGGTCCCCACTCTTAAATCAAATTGTCCAATTTTCCAAAATCACTCGCATGATGAATTACTGGCAAAATCTCCAGTATCAGACTTTGTCAATCTGATGAATCCTATATTGGAACCCAATATCGCCTCAACACCTTTTCAAAAAGGTGACACCTTCCTTCCCCATTTCCATGGAAGCAACTCTATATCCCTCACACATTTCTGAATCTGCTTGCTTGGCAGATACTGATACCACTCCCATTAATAAACATGAGCATTTTGGTTGCTCTTCCGACGACCAACCAAATCCACGCAATAACTTAGACTTGGTTGAACTCAATTTATTTAGCATTCATGGCGAAGCCCATTCACCAAATACTACGGAAAACTCCTTTCCAAAAGGTTATGGTAGTGAGTGAGGAGAGTCCGCTGTGTGAAGTCATGTTAGATGGTGAGCAGCTGGGACAAGTGTCTGAGTTTAAATATTTAGGATATATATTTAATGAAAAGGGAACGGATGATGCAGAGTGTAGTAGCAAAGTTGTGAATGGCAGGAATATGGCTGGTGCAATTAAATCGTTGATGGATGTAAGTGACCAAGTCTTGAGTGCGCTAGGGTCTTACATGAGTGTATGTTGCTACCTGTGTTAATGTATAGTAGTGAAACTATGGTCTGGAATTAGAGGTATAGATCTAAAGTACAATGTGTTCAGATGGACAATCTTAGGGGCGTGTTAGATGTGCGAAGAAATGATAAAATGAGGAATGAACGTATTAGAGAGTTGTGTGGTGTGAAGAAAGGGTTAAATGAGAGAATAAATGAAAGTACGTTGAGATGGTTTGATCATGTGGAAAGGATGGATGACAGTCTGTTGGTTAAGCGGATGTATATTGGTGAGTGTGTTGGGAATCAACGCCCGGCCTGAGACAGAAAGATGGATTGGGATTCAATGAAAGAATGCATGGAGGAGAGAATAGTTTGACAGGAGTGAAGAAGTGTATATTGAGTGATAAAGTGGTTATGATTGGATTCCCAGTCTACAGACTTTAGATTCTTATATTGACAGACATAAGGTGGCTAAGGCTGAGCCTTTTCGACTTGTGTCATATTCTTCTATTACTTTTCTGTTTCCAGTGCATGTCACTTGGGAAAAGAAGGTGGATACTATATATATATATATATAGTATCCACCTATATATATACTCTATATATATATATATATGTGTGACTCTCGACCAATATCTACATCTACACTAGCAGCCTTAACAGCCTTAACATGTATCTATATGCTGCTAACAACTGCTGCTGCTAGCAACAGCAACCCTATATATAATATATATATATATATATAATAAAATAATAATATATATATATATCCACATGATATATATATATATATATATATATATATATATATATATATATATATATATATATATATATATATATATATATATATATATATATATATACTTGTATATTTTTTGAAAATAAAAATATATAAAGTGAGAAATTTATTTTCATCATTCGTTCATAAAGGTACATATGAACTAGTGTTAAGAAAAAAGATGAAGAGTAAACAAAATGAACGAGTGGCAACATGGCTTTAGGCCAAATAGATCAACTATTGATTTGATATTCGCTTTAAAGATGGTATGCGAAAAGGGTTGGGAATTTAACAGAAAAATGTATTTGGCTTTTGTAGACCTGGAGAAGGCTTTTGATCGTATACCGAGAGGGGTCCTGTGGAACATACTTAGAACGAGAGAGTATGGAATACCGGAAAAACTAAGAAAAGCAATAAAGAGCACTTATACGAATAGTTTATACAAAGTGAAGACCCAGATGGACGATGGAGATTGGTTTGAGGTTGATACGAGGGTGAAACAGGGTAGTGTTCTCTCTCCGATTTTGTTTATCTTGTTCATGGATTATTGTGGAAAAATGGTCCAGAGACGAGTGGAGGGAACTAACTGTCTTTGGATACGCAAATGACCTTGCGTTGGTGGCGGAATCAAGAGAGGCTCTGCAGAGATTTATTGCAGTGTGGGATGAGGAATTGAGGGAGAGAGGAATGAGGATAAATGAGGAGAAGACTGAGGTGATGTTGATAAGTAAAGAGGAGGAGGAAATGAATATTAGAGTGAGGGATCAAGAATTAAAGCAGGTTGATCAGTTTAAATACCTTGGAGTTTGATTCGGGGCGGGAAATGTTATTAACATAGAATTGAATAGTAGAATAGAAAAGTTTAATAATACATTAAGATTGCTATATCCGTTAATACGAGACAGAAATGTCCCTCGAAAGGTGAAAATAGTAATATACGTGTCTATACTATGACCTATACTAACGTATGGTTGTGAAGCGTGGGCTTTAACCACAAAAACTAAGAGTAGGATACAAGCGTGTGAAATGAGGGTGTTAAGATCCATAAAGGGAGTTACGAGGAGGGATAGAATGAGAAATGATGATATAAGAGAGGAGCTGGGGGTGGAGAGTATACTGGGTTTTATTGAAAAGGGACAGCTACGATGGTACGGACATATGATGAGGATGAATGAGGATAGATACCCGAAGAGGTACTACAGATGGAGGATAAGATGGAAGACGCAGTGTAGGTCAACCAAGAACCAGATGGAGTGATAACGTGAGGACAGCCGTTGAGAGAAGAGGACGTGGGATGGAGGAGCTGGAAGAGTCAGGTATCTATGAGGACCGAACGCGGTGGAGGGGTTTCGTCCAGAACATCTGACAAGCGTTCACGCTTACAGGAGTCTGGTGAAAAATATATATATATATATATATATATATATATATATATATATATATATATATATATATATATATACTATATATATATATATATATATATATATATATATATATATATATATATATATATATAATATTTTGTAGGCTTGTAACATTCGATCGTGTGGTTATGATGCTGGTGATTGTGGTTCAAGAATTATCAAAGAAAATTCATACCAATTATCAGTATATGAAAATGTGAATAAAAATACAGTCCTGAAAATTCCCCAAGGTTAGAATCAATTTATTTTGGTGAATTTTTATTCATTTTACATTAGAAATGTTTGTTTTCTAAAATTATTTTTAATATATTTGTGTCTCTTAAATTAAGGTTTTGTTCTTATGAAGTTTAATTTGTATACACACACATATCAACTACATTCTTTCACCCAACAACCTCCGCAAGTTCTGTACTATTCTTGTTTTATGATCTTATACCTCTCGCCAACATAAAATTGAATACCAGTCTCCTCTGAAACCTTCATTTCGAAAGATTTTCACTATCTTACGCGTTTTCCTAGTCTGTGAAATACTATCTTCTCCCCACACGAATATGCACTGTTCCCACACCCTCTTTACTCGTCTGGAATGCCTCTCATAATTTACTAAATCCTAACAATATCATGTATCATTCCCACCACATTCAACAAGCTTACCTCTCTCTACTTTGAGTGTTCCATTTTGTGCTCTTTAGTTTTATAAATTGACACTATTCAGGAACTTGACGGTCTTGCGAATATTTTCCTTTCTTCTAAAGAAAATTAACCATCTTCATTCATTCTATTGTTGAAGCATTTCCAACTTTTTAATTGCTTTTAATCCTCTTTAGGTTACAACAATTCTTTACTTCCCCTTCTCTTATAGTTCCTAATAACATTTCTCACTCACTACTCCGCATGAAGCAGTTTCTACCTATCTTTTTAAACCACATAATCTTGCACTACTATATTCGTTGTCCTAATTCCAGAGCAAACCGCTTATTTTTTTTTCTTTTACCAGACAGACGAATAATATTTTGTTTAAGAACTTCATCTTTTCACTAAGGCATATATGAAGACAAGCTACTGATAACCCTCATATGACTTGATTATGATTAATGGCTTATTTATTTTTATCTCTATAGGGGAGCAATCAGCGTGGATAGATTCCTCTTTCATTGTAAATAAGAGTAAAAATGAAACTCTAAAAGGGTCATGCACAAATTCCAAAGGACTTATTGTAACCTCTTACAACATTCCCCTTGATATTATTGTCTTTGTCTTTAAGAATAACTCTTCGGGCTATACTGAAGTGGAACTTCACGTAGCAGATAAAAACAATCAAATTATTAAGGAGGTAACTCTTTTACAAAATTTTGTTTAAGTCTTTTTCTCGTTTTTATTTGGTCAAATAACATATCATCGTGCAACATTTGGGTTTTGGTGATCTTTTATTATATATTGTTTGTAATTCTAAACTCGGTAATAACATTTGATAGTAATGACTTTGCACAGGAGGTTGTCAAATATATATAATAAATTACTTACCAAATAATAAAGATTGTAGGTTTATATATATATATATATATATATATATATATATATATATATATATATATATATATATATATATATATATATATATATATATATATATATATATATATATATATATATATATATATATATATATATTAGTGATGGACTGGATATGTAAAAATTTGCGTATGCGGATGCGGATGCGGATGCGGATGTTTACTCTTTGAAGTTTGAATTAAAAATTATATATATATATATATATATATATATATATATATATATATACTATATATACTTTATTTATCCAGATATTTTTATATATATATATATATATATACTATATATATATATATAACATACATATATATATATTCTTTCTTTCTTTCTTTCTTTATCTTCCTTTATTTTCCCAAGAATGGGAGTAAGGTGCGTGACGAGCATCGGAAAAGAAAAGCAGTCGAAAAGAGCATGACATAAGTCGAAAGAAAGCCCAGCCTACCCCCTCAGTACCATTAATTAGTGAGAACTCATCCCAGTCAGAAAATCCACCCTAAAGCTTCATGGGACAGCGATGGACCCTCACTATGGTAGATCGTCAGTGTAAGGGTTCATCCCTTGGCCCAGGTGGACCACAACCATACCCCCTCACAATCCCCCGCCATTCACTCCTGTTATACACCTTTCTTCTCGCCTCTACCAAACTCACATTTCTCTCCTTCAGACATTCGTTCACCGACTCAATCCACTTTCTCTTCGGTCTCCCAGCCGGTCGGTTCCCAACACACTCTCCACTATACATCCGCTTAACCAGCCGACTATCATTCACTCTTTCCACATGACCAAACCACTCTCAACATACTTTCATTTATTCTCTCATTTTACCCCTTATTCCAGACCATAGTTTCAGCTCATTCATTCCTCATTTTATTAATTCTTCTCACACCTAGCATGCCCCTAAGATTGTCCATCTGAACACATTGAACTTTAGATCTATACTTCTTATTCCAGACCATAGTCTCACTACCATACAATAACACTGGTAACAACATACCCTCATGTAAGACTCTAGCGCACTCAAGACTTAGTCCCTTTACATTCACCAACGATTTAATTGCACCAGCCACCTTCCTGCCATTCACAACTTTCCTACTACACTCTGCATCATCGTTTCCCTTCTCATCCAGCACACCTAAATATTTAAACAAGACACTTGCTCAGCTGCTCACCATCAACATAACTTCACACTGAGGACTGTCTTCACTCACAACCATAACCTTACTCTTATCTACGTTTACTTTCTACGTTTATATATATACGTTTATATATATATATATACGTTTATATATATATACTACGTTTATATATATATATATATATATATATATATATATATATATATATATATATATATATATATATATATATATATATATATATATATATATATATATATATATATATATATAACTCTTTATATATATATATACTACCCTATAAGCTATATATATATATATATATATATATATATATATATATATATATATATATATATATATATATATATTTATTACAGTTGTCACCACCACTCACTGGCAGAGCCCTATTCAAGGAGGGGATGTTGCACGCCTCAGAAGTCAACATCTAACGTAAATTACGCAGATGAGCACAGACGCAGACTTTGAAGTGGGAGAGATTAAATTCAGCAGGAAACACAGAAGATGGAAGAGAATTCCACAGAACAGAGGTGGCAGGAAAGAAGGAAGCACCGCAGCGAACTAGCCTGGAGTTACCAATATCAACACAAAACTCATGTGCAGTCACAGCACCTCTAGTGCTACAAGGGCGACGTAAAGGTGGTGGTACGCGAGTGATAAGTTCCCTCGAGCACCTGCCGCTGCGGTACCTATAGAAAGAGATAAAGCACATCACGCCGCAAAGATAGAGGGTCAAGTGAACTAGAAAGTACAGGAACAGTTTATAAGCCTTTTTGTCCTTTCGACTCCACTATCAGAAGCCAGGTGAAACCCAGAGCCACATATGAAGCAGTACTCCATACAAGGGCGGATGAGGCCCTTGTATAGCTGGAGTAACTGAGAAGATGAAAAAAAGTCTCGCAGTCTAAACAGAACTCCCAGTTTCTTTGAGGCCACCCTAGCAACCGTTGTGATGTGAGGTTTCCAAGACATTTTTTTGTTTATGTTAAGGCCAAGGATGTTTATATTGTCAACAGGAGAGACGAGAGAACCGTCGAAGGAGATAGGAAAGTTAGAAGGTGTCTTAGAAAAAGAGATTTGTAGAAGCTGGATTTTTAAAGAATTGAATTTCACAAGGTTGAGACGACCACACCCGGAAATTCTATCCAGATCAGCAGGAAGATGAGGGCAATTCTAGAAGTATAAGAGGGAGCAGAATTGAAATGAGTTGAAAAATGAAGGGTCGAGTCATCGGCATATGAGTGGATAGAGTTAGATGTGCAGGTGAGAAGATCATTAATGAAAATTAGGAATAAAGTAGGAGATAAGACAG